>ML374835.1:21520-47600 GCA_005239525.1 Nicotiana knightiana
AATTAAGACATTTGGATAGAATTCTTGAAGCCCAACGTGGCAGCCCACTATACTCATATAATGACTCTTGAATTATGTGGTAAGGTGGCCTAATTAGGCAAGGATGAGTCATTCATGTGAGGCGCACTCAATAAGATAAATATTCCATCTTTCTAATTCATTAAAGAGAGATGGAATAAGAGATTCAACAAATATTTTATATGAAGTCTTCAACAAGCTAACAGATGGAGTTCCTGAATTTGAGATATTAGAAAAAGCTCTTCAAGAAAATAATCTGAAGCTAACGAAACGAAACCAAAAGCCAACGATGGAAAGCAATCTGAAATTTACATAGAAGGGTGCGGGTCTTTAATAAATAAAACAGAGATTTTGAAATTTTAAGGGAATACAGTGTAAACCTTCTCAAGGATATCACACAGATTTTCCCCTAATCTAGGTATGTTAAGGCTATCCCTTATTTCTTTTTGGTATGATCTATACGGACGAACGAAATGAGAAAATGCATAATTTCCATTAAATACTCTATTTTTAGAAATGCTAAAGATGTGTATATTTTTATTTTTCCATGTGTCATATTATTCTATCATCTGTTCATGGGTCTGAGAAATATGTAAGTTGGTAAAGTTTATTTCATGATATTAATCAGAGGCATAATGGCCTTATAACGTACCGAGAGATTTTATTAACATATTTCATATTCATTTCATGCATTTATACATGCACATTGTTCCATGACAAGATGGCATTATATACGCGTAATATATATATATATATATATTACGCGTATATAATGCCATCTTGTCATGGAACAATGTGCATGTATAAATGCATGAAATGAATATGAAATATGTTAATAAAATCTCTCGGTACGTTATAAGGCCATTATGCCTCTGATTAATATCATGAAATAAACTTTACCAACTTACATATTTCTCAGACCCATGAACAGATGATAGAATAATATGACACATGGAAAAATAAAAATATACACATCTTTAGCATTTCTAAAAATAGAGTATTTAATGGAAATTATGCATTTTCTCATTTCGTTCGTCCGTATAGATCATACCAAAAAGAAATAAGGGATAGCCTTAACATACCTAGATTAGGGGAAAATCTGTGTGATATCCTTGAGAAGGTTTACACTGTATTCCCTTAAAATTTCAAAATCTCTGTTTTATTTATTAAAGACCCGCACCCTTCTATGTAAATTTCAGATTGCTTTCCATCGTTGGCTTTTGGTTTCGTTTCGTTAGCTTCAGATTATTTTCTTGAAGAGCTTTTTCTAATATCTCAAATTCAGGAACTCCATCTGTTAGCTTGTTGAAGACTTCATATAAAATATTTGTTGAATCTCTTATTCCATCTCTCTTTAATGAATTAGAAAGATGAAATATTTATCTTATTGAGTGCGCCCCACATGAATGACTCATCCTTGCCTAATTAGGCCACCTTACCACATAATTCAAGAGTCATTATATGAGTATAGTGGGCTGCCACGTTGGGCTTCAAGAATTCTATCCAAATGTCTTAATTCATTCCTTAATTAATTTGTTAATCCCCCATTAACCAATAATTATCCAATTATCTATATAATTAAGAATTATCTCAAATGACTCAAATACGACTCACTTTTAACATACCTTATACACCTTACTATCATAGTCATGTTGTACATTGTATGGTACTAGTACATAAATATCGGGTATTAACGCTCGGCCCGTATTTTACCCCAACATGCCAAACTTGGACGAAAATTTATTTTCTTTGACTTGCTTCCTCTCTCACCTTCACAAATTTACTCATCACTTTTTTGAAATAGCATAATCCTTATAATCTCCAAATAATACTTTCCTTGGACTGATTTCAATTACCTTACGACGAATTCAACGTACAATACTAGAGGGTGCAACATCGTCGTAATTTAATACTACGAAGCGTAACCTCATCGTAATGTAATACTTCAAGGTGTTACATCATCATAATATAATACTGCAGGACGTAGCATCATCGTAATATTGCGGGGCGTAACAGGGCAGAACCTATAATTCGAGGTCTTTGGTTTCTATCTTCATTTTTGGATTTTGGAGCTTGGATTGTGCGACTTTGGAGAGGAGATTTTCCACACAACTTTAGGTAAGTTTTATCTACTCCTTTTATATCTTATATCACGAATCTACCTTCGTTTTTGATAATTGGATTGTGAATTTTATAGAGGAAATTGGGGATTTTGGCCTAAAGTTTAGTAGTATGAATTTTTGAGTTTTGAACATCGAATTAGAGTCGGATTTGATTGAAACTAGTAAGTTTGGACTTGTAATTGAATGACTGTCGGATTTTGTGAGTTTTACCGGGTTCCGAGGTGCGGGCACGGGTTAGGCTTTTTGGCCTATTGCGGGTTTTGATTCAAGATTTGACCTTTTTCGATTGGGATTGGTTCCTTTAGCATTGTTTGATATATTTGAGTTGTTTTTGGTTAGTTTCGAGCCTTTCAAAGGTTGGAACACGCGAGATGGCATTTTTGGAGCATCGCTTGGCTTGCTTGGTATTGGAATTAGCTTGTTCTAGGTAAGTAACTCTTCTAAACTTAGTGCTGAGGGTATGAAACCCCGCATTACATGTTATAAGATTGGTATGAGGTAACACACATGCTAGGTGATGGGCGTGTGGTCGTGCACCCTGTGAATTGGGACTCTGTTGTTCCCATGGCACTGTATAGTGGCCCTAATTGTGTTGATATCTGTGTTTTAACCATGTGATATAGTTATTGAGCTGTCAATCATGTTAGATATCATGTTTAGACTTATGTCGATACTGTTGGGACCCACTAAGGTCATTTCTGTTATTGAGTTATCTGCTTTCATTATTTTATATACTCAGTCATACGCATTCATATGCATATTATATCTCAGTCTTTGCTGTTATTTATTGATACATCACATTATATTCAGGCTAGTTTCATGACATTGTGAGCCCGAGAGAGAGAGGATGGAGAGATTGATGACTGAGTGAGGCCGAAGGCCTGATTGCGAGGACATTTATGGTATCGGGCTGCACGGCGCAACATGTTTGTTTATGGGATCGGGCTGCACACCGCAACATGTTTATTTATGGGATTGGGCTGCACGCCGCAACATATTTCATTGATTATGCCATGATTGGCTTGATATAGTGCTTGGGCTGAAGGAGCCCCTCCGGAGTCTGTACACACCCCCAGTGAGCGCAGGTACCTACTGAGTGCGAGTGATGAGTGACAAGTGATTGGGGAGGACTAAGTGACTGTGAGGACTGAATGACTGTGAGTACTGAGTGACTGGGAGGACTGAGTGAATTGATACTCTGAGAGTATGCATATGGTTTTATCACTGAGTTGCATCGCATTTGATGTGCACACTTGATATACAGGCATAGAGATGCATTTTTCCTCATGCTATATAGTATCACGTCATTCATGACTTTTTACACATATTGATATGTAGGTATAGAGTGATGTTTTTGCACTTGTTATTTTGAAAGAAAATGGAACTTCTTACTTATTGTTGAAAGGATTTTGGGAAAAATCACAGTTTTCAAACCTACCTGTATTTTTGGCATTTTCTAGCAAAAGAATTGAGTTTTCACTGAGATATTTGAAAAGCATGGTTATTTTTCTGGAACTATGAATGAGTTGAGTATTTTACTTCTGAGGTACCCGTTTTACTACTTGTATTATGCTGTTATGAACTGTTGTTGAATACCGGTATTGGACCCGACCTTGTGATATCTCGTCACTGCTTTCAGCCTAAGGTTAAGTTTGTTACTTACTCAATACATGGGGTCGGTTGTACCGAAACTACACTTCTGAACATTGCGTGCAGATGTTGGCTGCAGTTGTTGCTGTGTTCGATGGTTGCTGGATTTGAAGATGTACCCGCGTCCCTGTTGCAGCTGCCTCTGTTGTTCGGGGTAGCCTTAGATTATAAAGTTCTATTTTGTACTTTTCAAAAATACTATGTATTTATGTCATTTCCGCTTTATAAACTCTATTCATAGAAGCTCATGACTTGTACTACCAGTCCTTGGGAAACGTATAAGATTTAGATAATTACTTTTGTTTAGTTGCCTTGTTAAAATTATCAAAATTGGATAATTATTAGTTGGCTTACCTAGCGGGTTGGGTTAGGTGCCATCACGACTAGTTGATTTTGGGTCGTGACAGATTGGTATTAGAGGTCTAGGTTCATAGGTTCTACAAGTCATGAGCAAGTGTCTAGTAGAGTCTTGCGAATCGGTATGATGACATCCATACCTATTTTCGAGAGACTACAGGATATTTAGGATATACTTCCCATCTTTCTTTCCTTATCGTGTGGCATTGATTCGGCTTGAAGTGTAACTCTTTAAATTCCTTCCACACATTCGTGTGCGCAAATAAGAGCTCGGTATCAGCTGTGCATCGATGGCTTGTGATTCCATGGTGGAGGCGCGAGATGTGATCTTGACACTTTGACAATGGGCCAGTCTGGAGGACTTGAGGCCAGGCTTTGTTTGTTGCTTGAGTACGGAGATTTCAAATGTGTGAGCACGTGTTTTTGGGACTTACATGTCCATTGGTGTCCATATTGGTGGGAGTTGTGATTGGATGACCATGTGGTGAGTATGATTTGATTACAAGATGTGTTCAGATTGTTCGAATGTGACAAGAAGAGTTTACTTGAGATGTAGCAAGGACTATTGGGTGTTTGACTTCTGTCTGGAGTTTGTGTAGGGCCTCGAGTTATGGGTGTGTTGAAGGACCTCTCATGTAGTTTAGTTGTGGAGTGAAGTAGATCTTCACGTTGTGTTATGAGTTTAGACTCAGGAAGATTATGGCATGGCATGGCATAGAAAGATGTCTGTTTGAGGCAAAGCAGGTGGGTTATCTCCTGCGAGGTGGAGGTGTCCTGAGGTTGTGTGGTCCCTATGATGTTTTGTAGAGAGTCCTCTTTTACCAGTGTATGATATATGTTGCAATTTGAGTTTGGATCGCTTGTGGAAGTTGGCTTGACTAATACAAGGGTGATTCAAGATTTTCAGATGATTTGAGGTATTAGATGGGTGGTATTATCTGGGCTTATGAAGGATTTAGTTGAACCTCACTACAGTAATATGGCAGTAATAGAGTACCGGAATTATGATTTATTGTGTGTTTTGATTTATGGCTTTGAGCCAAGTGGGGGAGTCTTCTATCGACGAGTTGATTGCACGATTACATGTTGTATTGGTTTTGGTTTGAGGTATACTGGTGAATCAGATATGACTGTGAGAGGTTGAGATTGAGGATGACTCAAGTAAGGGAATTTATGGATACGGGTTGTATTACACTCTATGGGTATATGGAAATCATGGAATAATTGAGTGGTTAGTTGTGAAGGATATAGTGTGCATGGAGTAGGAGATTGCTGGGTTGCTTAGGAGTATGGGTTAACTCCCTTGGGTGTTTGTGTGCTAATGGGGAACATGTTCGGTCCATTTGGTCGATTTAATTGAGATTTGAGTAGAGTAAATAACTCTCGAGAATGGTTCTAATGGATTCAAGATTATATGTAACAATTGGGAATCTTCAGGATGTGTATTTGGCTAGAAACTGAGATTTACATTGGATGGTGTCAAGACTTTGCCATTTCTATATCACTATGGATTCTACATATCAGTATCAGGGAGGTGAAGGTAATGGCTTTAGACTCGCAGGAAGTCTCTTCAGAGTAAGCAATTGGGTTGTGGTACTTTTGGGATACATAAAGAGGAAATGCAGCGGCTTATAAGCCTTAGGGCAGTGTGATTCTATGTTAGAGTTCGTGGGGAAAGTTTTAGTTAAGGATAGTGGTGTTCTAGCAAGGAAAAGTATCAATTTGAGGGCAATTCGGAAGGGGACTCGGAAAAAACAGGACATGTTGGTAGTAGGTTGGATCGGCATGGTAGTGGGTATGATCGTTTCTTTGGGTGCTTGTGATGTGTTGAGTTTCTACAGGTGTTTTGGGGCGAGACTCTTGGGCTTTGATAGCCTGCATAACTTGGTTGAGTTGGAGAGATTCAGTCCCGATGGTTTGGTTAAGTGCAAATGGGTTTCAGAGAGTTCTTGATGGTCTCTACCATGATTTGAGATGTATATTTCCTACTGGTGTGTGGGACATGTGGCGTATTGTAATTTTCTCCAGATAAAATCAAATGGAAAGTTCTTGGCTAATTGAGTATGTAGTTGCTTGTGACTCGGAGTGGATTATAAAGTTCTCGTATTTTTTGTATGATGGCACGATATAAGCGGTGTGTTGTGTAGGATTGAGATTTGCATGTGCTAGGTCACAGTTCAGTTTTGAAGGGAAGATCATGGAATTTGTAGGCAGCATGGACGGTTTCAGGTGACTAGGTAATGATGTTACTATTTGGTATGGCTTGATGAGAGTGTACATTTCAGAAGAGGCAATGTGTTTGATTTATGGATACTTCATTGGTACTGTGGCACTCTCCTGGTTCATCGACTGCTGATATTCGTATTTTTCTATGTGGCAAGGAAGAATTTTTGAAGTATTTCTTAGAGGATGATCGTGTATCAGAGATGTGTTAGACATTCTGACGGTGTAGTTGGTATCAGATATGCTGATACGTGTGTTCTATGGATGTGGAGACTAGAGTTCTCAGGAGCAGATTGTTTCATAGTTATGGACTGTGAGGATGTGGCCAAAAATAGCCAAATGATAGTATTTGTCATGATCCAGTCATTATGGTCTTTCAGAGGTTTATTTATCTATGTGTTGGTGCCCGGAGTTAAATTGGGGGTCCATGAGTAGGCCCAATTAGGGTGTGTATTCTACACCGAGTCGGATTGGTTAGCTCCGAGCGACTATTGTTGAGGGATGTTCCATCAGTTGTTGTTGAGATTATTCCTGTTCTGAAATGATCAGTGAGTTACTCTTCTATGCTACTAGGAGTTGTGATTCATTGGTTATATATACAAACAGTGCGGTTCTATTTGGGCTTTATAGCAGAATTCAAGTGAGATGGGTATTTGGGTGTTGAATGATTGATTTCACATTGATTATGTTCATTTCGGACTATGGTATTAAGTTATTTTCTTCTGTGGTTATGGTCGTGCACTTTTGGTACTAGACGTCAAATTGCGTGAGGTTGTTGATTTTGAGCATTGTGACTTAAGGTATTTCATGTGGACCAGTGTTTGGATGGGGTCGCGCATTGCAGTGAAGTTATGTTGGGATATGATCCCTTGTGTTAGATTCGTGTGTTTTGGTTCTATGGTGTGTACATTGCATTGTGGTGGTAATTGTTAAGCTTGCGGGACAGTTTTCTCGTTTGAGTCATTTTCCATGATTTGAGTACATATGGATTGTTTCTTATTGGTGCACGGATTGCACAGATTGTGGACTTATATTGTATTGATGTGTCATGTCACTAGAGTGGTTGTGTTGGATGAGATGAGGTCATTGGACCTAGAATGGATACTATCGGAATTGATTACATCATGTTGGAAGGATAATATCCAAAGTCGGCTTAGAAAATTTGCTATAGTTCTTGTCGAATGAGAGGGAGATTCCACAACTGGTTGATATGATGAATGGTTATGAGTTTCTGCGTGTTTGTTTCATCATTGGCAATATATGAAGGTGTTAGGACGAGGCTTTGTTTGATATGAGGTTTATTACCGACATTCAGTTGTTTTGAGCAGCTACTGTGATTGGCTATTATCGCTATGAGTATTTGAGTTTTGCATTATATCATATGATTACCTCTTGAGTTATGGATATGGCTCGTTACAGCTTGTTCAGACTTACACAGTGTGTAGATACGAGGTTATGATCTTATAAGGAATTTCGGATGTTGGAAATTGGATTCTAAGGCTGTGGGCTAGGTTGAATTGGGAAATTTTAGTTATGTTGTGTTATAGGATTTTAATGGAATAAGGTGATGTGGGATCACCCCCGGGTATGTGCATGGTAAGGCCATCTGACGGATTGATGGTTTTGAAGAACAACTCTAGGCACGTTCGAGGACGAACATATGTTTAAGTGAGGGAGGATGTAACGACCCGACCAGTCGTTTTGAGCATTTGCACTTCGCTCGGTAATTTGCAGGCATGAGTAGCTCCGTATGATGTATTATGACTAATGGGGATCGTCGGTTTTGGGTTTCAGGTTATTCAGAATCGGTTTGGAAGAATAAGTTCATTGTTGAAGCTTTAAGTTGAAAGAATTGACTAAGTTTGAATTTTTAAGAATTTGACCCCGGAACGGAGTTTTGATGGTTCCGTTAGGTTCGGATAGTGATTTTGGACTTGCGCGTATGCATGAATTTGCATTTGGATGTTTCTAGAAAGGTTTCGGCACAAATTGGCGAAAATTGAAAATTTGAAGGCTTGGAAAGTTCATAAGTTTGACCGGAAGTTGACTTTGAGGATGTCGGATTCGGATTGTGGTTCCGGGAATTATAATGGCTTCGTCATGTCATTTGGGACCTGTGTGCAAATTTTGAGTTCATTCCGGGATGGTTTGATATGTTTCGTCACGTATTTTGGAAATTTGAAAGTTCAAAGTTCATAGATTTCGATTTGAGGTGTGATTCATTATTTCGATGTTTTTATGTGTGGTTTGAATCCTTGAGTAGGTTCGTGTTATGTTATGTGACTTTTGGGTATGATTGAACGGGGTCCCGAGGGGCTCGGACATGCTTCAGATTGATTTCAGATCATTTTCTTCAATATTGCAGCTGCTGGTTATGGTGTTCCGCACCTGCGATTAGTATTGTGCAGGTGCGATGGCCGCATAAGAGAAAAAGGCATTGAGATGAGAGATGGATGAGGAGGCCTACAGAAGCGGAGAAAAGGGCGCAGGTGCGGATGCGCATGTGCGTCGAGTGGAAGCGCAGGTGCGAGTGTCTTTGCAGATGCGGAGTTTGATACCGCAGGTGCAGGGGTTTCTAGGAAAGGCCATTTTTCACAGATGCGATATTTTCCGCAAAAGTGGTGGTCGCAGGTGTGGCGAATTGTCCACAAATGCGAAAATCGCTGGGCAGAACCTATAATTCGAGGTCTTTGGTATCTATCTTCATTTTTGGATTTTGGTGCTCGGATTGGGCGACTTTGGAGAGGAGATTTTCCATACAACTTTGGGTAAGTGTTCTCTACTCATTTTTGATCTTATATCACGAATATACCTTCTTTTTTGATAATTGGATTGTGAATATTATAGAGGAAATTAGGGATTTTGGTCTAAAGTTTCATAGTATGAATTTTTGAGTTTTGAATATCGAATTGGAGTCGGATTTGAGTGAAACCAATATGGTTGGACTCGTAATTGAATGGATTGTCAGATTTTGTGAGTTATGTCGGGTTCCAAGGTGCGGGCCCTGGTTAGGCTTTTGGGCCGATTGCGGATTTTGATTCAAAATTTGACCTTTTTCGATTGGGATTTGTTCATTTAGCATTGTTTGATGTATTTGAGTTTTTTTTGTTAGTTTCGAGCCGTTCGAAGGTCGGAACACGCGAGATGGCATTTTTGGAGCATCGCTTGGCTTGCTCTGTATTGGAATTAGCTTGTTCGAGGTAAGTAACTCTTCTAAACTTAGTGATGAGGGTATGAAACCCCACATTACGTGTTATGAGATTGGTATTGAGGTGACGCACATCCTAGGTGACGGGCGTGTAGGCATGCACCGTGTGAATTGGGACTCTGTTGTTCCCATGGCATTGTATAGTGGCCCTAATTGTGTTGATATCTATGCTTTCACCATGTGATATATTAATTGAGTTGTCAATCATGCTTGATATCATGTTTAGACTTATGCCGATACTGTTGGGGCCCACTGAGGTCATTTCTGATGTTGAGTTATCTGCGTTCATTGTTTTATATACTCAGTCATACGCATTCGTATGCATATCGTATCTCAGTCTCTGTTGTTATTTATTGATACATCACATGGTCATATTCGGGATAGTTTCATGACATTGTGAGCACGAGAGAGAGAGAGGCTAGAGAGATTGATGACTGAGTAAGGCCGATGGCCTTATTGCGAGGATATTTATGGGATCAGGTTGCATGCCGCAACATGTTTGTTTATGGGATTGAACTGCACACCGCAACATGTTTATTTATGGGATCGGACTGCACCCCGCAGCATGTTTCATTGATTATGACATGATTGGCTTGATATAGCGCTTGGGCTGAAGGAGCCCTTCCGGAGTCTGTACACAGCCCCAGTGAGCGCAGGTACCTACTAAGTGCGAGTGACGAGTGATTAGGAGGTTTGAGTGACTGTGAGGACTGAGTGAATGGGAGGACTGAGTGAATGGGAGGACTGAGTGAATTGATACTCTAAGAGTATGCATATGGCTTTATCACTAAGTTGCATCGCATTTGATGTGCGCACTTGACATACAACATAGAGATGCATTTTTCCTCATGCTATATAGTATCACGTCATTCATGGATTTTTATACATATTGATATGTGGGCATAGAGAGGTGTTTTTGCACTTGTTATTTGGAAAGAAAATGAAACTTCTTACTTATTATAGAAAGGATTTTGGGAAAAATCACAGTTTTCTAACCTACCTGTATTGTTGACATTTTCTGGCAAAAGAATTAAGTTTTCACTGGGATATTTGAAAAGCATGCCATTTTTTTTGGAACTGTGAACGAGTTGAGCATTTTACTTCTGAGATACCCCATTTACTTCTTGTATTATGTTGTTATGAACTACTATTGAATGCCGGTATCTGACCCGACCTTGTGATAGCTCGTCACTGCTTTCAATCTAAGGTAAGCTTTGTTACTTACTCAGTACATGGGGTCGGTTGTACTGATACTACACTTCTGCACATTGCGTGCAGATGTTGGCTGCAGTTGTTGTTGTGTTCGATGGTTGCTGGATTTGAAGATGTACCCGCATCCTTGTTGCAGCTGCCTCTATTGTTCAGGGTAGCCTTAGATTATAAAGTTTTGTTTATGTACTTTTCAAACAGACTATGTATTTATTTCATTTTTGCTTTGTAAACTCTATTCTTAGAAGCTCATGATTTGTACTACCAGTCCTTGGGAAATGTATAAGATTTAGATAATTACTTTTGTTTAGTTTCCTTGTTGAAATTATCGGAATTGGATAATTATTAGTTGGCTTACCTAGAGGGTTGGTTTAGGTGCCATCTCAACTAGTGGATTTTGGGTCGTGACATTACTAGTAATATTTTCTGGACGAACACAGTAGTTATTGTTAATGATGGCTAAACAATTATCGTTAAAGCTTGTGACTTTTAGCGAGCATTTATTTGAATTTTCTGGCCATAAAAAGGTGGCTAAATAGATAAATTAAAATATTTTTACAATTGATATTGTAGCCATTCTAATTGCCACAAATAACTGCTATTGAAACTACTGACTTTTGGTGGCAGTTTAATCAAAGTTACCGGCTATAAAAAGGAACGCTAAAAGAGCATAGTTAGCCGTTATGCATTGTCTTCAACAGCCAAAAAAATTTCCGCATATAATTACCGTTAAAACAAATGGTTTTTAGCGGCCATAAACCATATCATTTACCAGTTTTTGTTAGAACAGTCGTTAAAGTCTTTGACGACCCCCGCATTGCCGCCTAAAGACCAATGGCAGGTAAAGCTTGTAGCAGTGATTATTATTGCTGCTAAAGGCATTTTAATTGCCACTAAAGCCTATTTTTTTAGTAGTGAGACAGTTCGAGCAGCTTCGTCGGGATGGCATGTCTATGATGCAGTACGAGAAGAGGTTTTCTGGGTTGGCTCGTCACGCAGTGTGGTTGGTTCCCACTAATAGGGAGAGGATTTGGAGGTTCATTGATGGTCTCACATATCAGCTGCGGTTTCTTATGACTCGAGAGAGGGTATTTTGTGCTACTTTTGATGAGGTGGTCAACATTGCTCGGCAGATAGAGGCGGTCCGCAGTCAGGAGCGAGGAGCTTGTGGACAAGGTGGTTTTAGCAGTGTTCCTTTTGGGGGTCAGTTCCACTACGGCAGCGGTCGTCCTTATCGGCATGCTCACATGGCTCGTCTAGTTCACCGTGGTGCATCATCCGGCATGATTCATACAGTTCATCAGGGCCAGTCATCTCTTAGTGTTATTCCAGCTCAGAGCTCGTTCCGTGCTCCATCAGTTCAGGGCCCATCTATGCCAGGTCCTTCTACCACTTATCCCGGTGCTCGGGTCTCCCTTCAATCCCCACCGCCATTGTCAGCACTGAGGAGTTTCTATGAGTGTGGAGAGTTTGGTCATATCAAAAGGTATTTTCCCCACCTTACGGGAGGTCCAACTCAGTAGAGGAGTCAGACTACGGCTCCGGCACCAGCATCTACACCACCCGCTCAGCTAGCTCGGGGTGGGGCTCAGTCAGCTAGAGGTAGCCCTAGAGTGGGAGGCCGATCAGGAAGCGGTCAGGACCAATTCAATGCTCGTCCCGCCAGACCAAATGCCATTGCTTCAGATGCAGTGATCACACGTATTGTCTCAATTTGCCACAGCGATGGCTCTTTATTATTTGATACTAGTTCCACTTATTCGTATGTCTCATCATATTTTGCTCATTATCTGTATATTCCCCGTGGGTCCTTAGTTTCATCGGTTTGCATCTCTACGCCTGTGGGTGATACTATCATTGTGGACCGTGTATATCGGTCATGTGTTGTGACTATTGGGGGATTAGAGACTAGTGTTGATCTCTTATTTCTTAGTATGGTCGATTTCGACGTGATCTTGGGTATGGATTGGTTGTCTCCATGTCATGATGTTCTAGATTGTCACGCTAAGGCCGTGACATTGGCAATGCTAGGGTTGTCGAGGATTGAGTGGAGCGGTTCTATAAACTATGTTACCAATAGAGTGATTTCATATTTGAAGGCCCGGCGGATAGTTGGGAAATGTTGTTTGTCTTATTTGGCCTTTGTGAGGGATGTTAGTGCTGATGCTCCCACTATTAATTCTGTTCCGGCAGTGTGAGAGTTTTCGGATGTGTTTTTTGTAGACCTGTCAGGCATGCTGCCCGATAGGGATATTAACTTTGGTATTGACTTGGTGCCGGGCACTCAGCCCATTTCTATTCCATCGTATCGTATGGCACCAGCTGAGTTGAAGAAATTGAAGGAGCAGCTTCAGGAACTCCTTGATAAGGGTTTTATTCAACCTAGCGTGTCACCTTGGGGTGCATTAGTTCTGTTTGTGAAGAAGAAGGATAGTACTATGAGGATATGCATTGATTATAGGTAGTTGAACAAAGTTACAATCAAGAACAAATATCCTTTGTTGCGTATTGATGATCTATTTGACCAGCTTTAGGGAGCGAGGGTGTTCTCCAAGATTTATTTAAGTCCTGGGTATCACCAACTGAAGATTCGGGACTAAAGAGAGTATTCAGGACCCGTTATGGTCATTATGAGTTCCTTGTGATGTTTTTTGGGCTGACCAACGCCCCAGCAACATTCATGCATCTGATGAACAGTGTGTTTCAGCCTTATCTCGACTCATTTGTTATAGTGTTCATTGATTATATCCCGGTGTACTCCCGTAGCCTGGAGTAGCATGCCCAGCATTCGAGGATTGTGTTGCAGCGATTGAGGGAGGAGAAGCTTTATGCCAAGTTCTCTAAGTGTGAGTTTTGGCTCAGTTCAGTGAAATTCTTGGGGAACGTGATGTCCAGTGAGGGTATCAGGTGGATCTGAAGAAGATAAAGGCGGTCCAGAGTTGGCCCAGACCATATTCAGCTACGGAGATTCAGAGCTTTCTCATCTTGGCTGGTTATTATCGTCGCTTCGTGGAGGGTTTCTCGTCTATTTCATCGCCCTTGACCAAATTAACCCAACATGGTGCTCCTTTCAGGTGGTCGGATGAGTGCGAGGAGAGCTTTCAGAAGCTCAAGACTGCCTTGACCAAAGCTCCAGTTCTATTTTTGCCTTCAGCTTCAAGCTCTTACACAGTATATTATGATGCTTCTCGGATCGGTATTGGGTGTGTATTGATGAAGGAGGGTATGGTCATTGCTTATGCTTCACGTCAGTTGAAGCCTCATGAGAAGAACTACCATGTTCATGATTTGGAGTTGGTTGTTATCGTTCATGCATTGAAGATTTGGAGGCATTATGTCTACGGTGTATCTTGTGAGGTGCTTACGAATCATCGGAGTCTCCAGCACTTGTTCAAACAAAAGGATCTAAATTTGAGGTCGCGGAGATGGTTGGAGCTACTAAAGGACTATGATATCACCATTTTGTATCATCCCGGGAAGGCCAATGTAGTGGCCGATGCCTTGAGTAGAAGAGCGGTAAGTATGGGTAGCCTTGCATTCATTCATGTTGGTGAGAAACCTATTGCAGTTTATGTTCAGGCCTTGGCCAACCAGTTCGTGACATCGGAGCCCAGTCGGGTTCTAGCTTGTATGGTTTCTCGGTCTTCCTTATTTGATCGAATCAGAGAGTGCCAGTATGATGATCCTTATTTGTTTTTTTTCAAGGACAGGGTTCAGCACGGTGATGCTAGAGATGTGACTATTGAGGATGATGGGGTATTGAGGATGCAGAGTTGGATTTGTGTGCCCGGTGTGGATGGGATACGTGAGTTGATTCATGAGGAGGCCAACAGTTCTCGGTATCCCATTCATTCTGTAATGACCTGGCCGGTCGTTTAGAGAGTTATAGCCTTGATCCCCAATTTACTGCTTCCCTCGTATCTTTTTCTTCTTATTGTCTTGTCGGGAGGTGTTCGTTGTGGTTTTGGAGTGTTTTGGGACACTTAGTCCCTAAACAAAAGCTTAAGTCTTAGGATTTTGATCGTAGTCGAAACTGTGTGAAGACGACTCTGGAATGGAGTTTCGTCGATTTCCTTAGCTCCGTTGGGTGATTTTGGACTTAAGGGCATGTCCGAATTGTGTTTTGGAGGTTTGTAGCTTATTTAATCTTGAAATGGCGAAAGTCAAATTTTTGGAGATTTTGACTGGTAGTGAACTTTTTGATATCAAGGTCGGATTCCGATTTCAGAAGTTGGAGTAGGTCTGTAATATTGAATATGACTTGTGTACAAAATTTGGAGTCAATCGGGCGTGTTTTGATAGGTTTCAGTATCGGTTGTAGAAATTGAAAGTTTAAGTTCATTAAGTTTGAATCAGAGAGTGATTCGTGTTTTTAGCGTTGTTTGATATGATTCGAGAGCTCGACTAAGTTTGTATGTTGTTTTAGGACTATTTGTTATGTTTGGTTGAGATCCCGGAGGCCTCGGGTGTGTTTCGGATGCTTAACGGATGTTTTGTTCTTCTGGTGTTCCGCACCTGCAACGGGGTAACCGCAGGTGCGGACTCGCATGTGCGGAGGGTAGCTCGCAGATGCGGCCCTAGTCTGGGTAGCCAGTGGCCGCAGGTGCAACAAAGTGACCGCTGAAACATATCCGCTCCTGCGGAGAAGCGATCGCAGAAGCGAAGGTCGAGTTGGGAGGTTATCGCAGAAGCGGACTATTGGCTTTAAGTGGAATCCGCACCTGCGATGGAAATTTTTGCAGGTGTGGCATCGAGGTGCGACAGTAGGTCTGCAGATGCATAAATCCTGGGCAGAAAAGATCAAGTTCGAGGGTTTTTCGCGCCCCTTTTTCTCGCAAAATCGGGTTTCGACATGTAACAACTCTTTTAAGGAAGTACTAAAAGAGGAGAGTCTTCACCTAACGATTTTTAAGGTGCATTAGGGCATCTATTTGCAAGTGACTCTGATTTAACTAGTTTACATCACCAAAGATCGGGTAAAGACTCGAAATTACCTCGAAGAGAAGGTGTTAGGCACTCTTCGAGGTCCACAACTATGGGTCCCGACCGAACATGTATTATATGAATTAGTCAGATAAACAAAGATAGAGAGCACGAAGTTTGAGAATTTTATTATAAAAAAAAGGGATTTTGAATAGATGAGTACAAACACTTGATTCAAATAAGAAGGAAATAAGATAGGGAGGTCCTAAGTTTTTTAGCCTAAAGGATCACCTCATGCCACATAAAATAATATTTCGTAACTCCCTCAATATGGGTGTTACTCATATTATTCAGCGGGCACAGACTATCATCTCCTGCTACCCGATTACTATCTTTAAGTTGTTACCTAAAGCCCACTAATTCAATTATAAGTCGTGCCTTATGCGTGCACTACCCATCCCATACCTATGGTCCATGAGGTATTGGACCTCTATTTTGGGTGGTTCTAGACCTCACTTAGGTTGCTCAGAAATGTTAAAACTAAGCGACATGCAAAACAAATTGGACTTCACATATGGCAGTTAAGGCTCAAGTTTGCCTCCATACTTAAACAACAAATGCACGCGAAATAGGTTTGCTTGTTAGACAGTTCAGAATTAAGGAACTTAGATCTCTATAGACATGATTTCTATGTGATAAGGCATCAAGGCATGCAAGCAATTTCAGGAACCAGTGTTGTTCATAGACGAGATTGTATAGTTGTTGCACACTGATTATTGAAATGACGGATTCCCAATTATTAGCCCTGTAAATGTTGCACTTCGGTGATTTATGTAGTGAAGACAGTGGTATCTATCGAGAGAAAATCAGAATTATTCATGCTTTGATAGTGGCCTAAGTGAACGATAAACAATGTTGAGAGGGGCATCATTAACAGTTATTAAGGTGAATAGTGGTATCCTATAGACAGGATCTCTAACGATTAGCACTTGGAACCTGATTTTATTGTTATACTTTAACCTTATAGGCAGGTTTTCTAGGTGAACAGTGCGATGCAATAACAAATGAGATGATTAAAATCCTATTGGCATTATTTCTAGCGGATATGCTACAGCAAGTGCAAATTAAAGAAGAGTTCAACGATATTTATTTCCTATAGGCAGGTTTTCTAACATATAGCAACAAGAGTAATTGAAGCATTCGAGCTTATGCTTTGCTAGTAGGCAAGTAGCGTGAGTGCGTGCTTCTCCTAAGGGCAGGACTTCTACAGTGTGCATAGAGAATGAACAACATATAGCAAGCACATCATTCAGTCTTATAGGCATTTTATCTACCCATCGCATATTAATTAAAATCTACCCCATTCCCTTTTACTAACAACCCCAATTGGTTATACAAAGACTATTACAGGCCCAATAATGAGTAAAGTAATAATATTACATAACAGTGAACAGGCCCACAGTAGGCCCAAATAAAATAACTAAATACCCAACATTGCTAGGCCTTCAATATCTCTTACACAGCATACCCAGGCCTTTGATAAAGTCACATTCAGTACACGACCCAAAGGCCCATAGAAGAGTCCAAACCAATTTAATTAACCACAACACTAAGTGTTGCACCAGTTGAAACAACCAAACTCAAATACACAGTACATGACAGGGAGTAAAGTATTAGGGACAG
This sequence comes from Nicotiana knightiana, assembly GCA_005239525.1. Classification (NCBI taxonomy): domain Eukaryota; kingdom Viridiplantae; phylum Streptophyta; class Magnoliopsida; order Solanales; family Solanaceae; genus Nicotiana; species Nicotiana knightiana. The sequence continues at coordinate 38,915 of ML374835.1, forward strand.
CTTTGGAGGTTGAGGGAATGACTAGGACCAAGCCCTAGTGTGTCAGAGTTCACAAGGGCCTCAATTGGACCCCGAGAAGTGCTCACACTAGATAGGCCAACAATAGAACCTAGATAGCCTTGGCTTTCATCCGGCTAAGAATGGGAATTTAGAATATCAGAATAGCAAATAAGGAGAGTGGACAGTGATAGAGGTAAAGAGATCAAGTAATACACCAAATTTAGCATACAAAGCAACTGGTCAAGCAGGCCAGTGGGTTCAAAAAGGTATACATAGCAAAGTACCACATAGACAACCTCATAGGAATTAGGAGAAGAAAATAGGTTTACATGCATACATAGGTTATCATGTATAGATGCATGAAGTTAAAGTAGTAAAGATCCAAACTAAGTTAAGTATACACCCTAATGAAATATTAATCAGTATTTAGACATGATGGAGGGGCACACACATTGTGATAATCACTGAAAGGATATGGTAGCAAATGAACCAAGGCATACCGGGAAAACATATTAGCATAGGAGCAAGGTCATAGTTGATAGAAAAATAGAGTATTTGTCTTTAAAAAATTCAGAACAGCATGAAACATGTTTTAAAGCGACATTAATGTAGCATTCCATAGAGTTGGGACTAATATACAAAGGGCAATCAAGTATACACGGGACTTAGCACTAAAGGGTTCATTCAAGTGGGGGTGGTTCCCATAGAGTTGTGGTAGTACCCAAAACATAATATGAAGAAATTTTATAAGATACAGTCACAATAATCAGTCTCATGGACTTTCATTGAAGTTCAAAACTAAACATGCTCATATGCTAAATGGTACAGAACCTGTTTCAAAAAACAAGGAATCACAGAAGTGCAAATCATAGTGAAGAATACGTATTTGCATAACATAAACAGTAAACTATCCCATGCATTTAATTATCACAGAATGACAACAGAGTATTGAACATTATCATAGTTAAATCATGCACATGTAATTGAAACATATATACAGAAAGAAAGAAAGAAATTTAACATTGCAAGGGTTTAAAACACTAACCAATAGCAGAATCAAAAGAGTAAAGAGTGTAATAGTACCTCAAGTCTCCGATGCTTCAGAGTTCACAAGATCCTCGAGAGTGGGCTCCGAACAGTGATTGCACCGGAGGAGGTCGTTTAATGGCGTTGACTTTCAGCCGGCCCGGAATTCAATGGTTTTAGAGAGTGTTCGAGTGTAACAGTGAGTGAGTGAAAGAGGAGAGTAGTGAGAACAGTAGCAGGGATTAGGAGATTCAAAGTCTGTTCAAGGGGATTTAAGGAAGGGGTTTATATAGTAGCAGATTTAACACATAAAATAGGGAAACGCGGCAGATTAGACACATAATAAGGAAAATATGGCATGCCAGAATCAACTAGAATCAGTTTTAGGGAAAATAAGACATAAAATAAGGAAGTACAGTAGATAAAATAGAGAATAAGGAAAATATAGCATGCGAGAATAAATTAGAGTTAGTTTTAGGGCAAATAACACATAAAATAAGGAAGTACAATAGATTAAACAGAAAATAAGGAAAATATCAGTCAAACACGGGAAAGGGAAGAATATCAATCGAAAATTAGTAAAGAAAAGGGAAAATCTCAAACCTTAGTTGGGACTGACGACTTGAATCGAACCAATAATTCCAAGAATCGTTCATTATAGCGTGTATATAGACGAAAGATCGTCCAGATCTTCACAGAATCAAAGTAGATCTGACTCGATCTTGAGAAATTCTTGCCAAAAATAGGGAAAGAACTAAGTAACACCGTAGACATGCGTATAATAGTAGAGTATCACAAAATAGGTAAGTAAATCATGGATCGATTCCATGTTTGAGTCAGAACCGGAGAAGATTAGGGTTACGGTGGCTAGGGTTTAACAGAGGCGGGTGGAGAAATGAGAGAACAATGCGGCGGCTGGGTAAGGGGAAATGGGTTAGGGTTTTGGGTGAAGGGGGCTAATTAAAAGGGGTTGATTTATTAGGGGTCGTTGATCATGTGAGATCAACGGTAAAGATAAAAGAATAGGGTTGGGCGGGTTATTTGAACGGGTTGCCAGCCGGGTAAAATGATAGTTTGGTTTTGGGCTTAGGTAAATTGGGCTAAGGTTAGTTTTGGGTCCGAAAATAGGATTAAAAATTTGGCTATTATTTAAATACCCCAAAATTTATCAAAATGATTTATAAAAATGCTTAATAAATGAATAAAAATATTATTTATCCACTGAAATATTTAAAATAATAACTTTATATTATAAAATATAAATATGCTATTTTGACATAAATAATGTAAAATAAAGAGCCTTTATGTATGAATATAGCCCATTATTGAAAAATTAGATAAATAGCTTGAAAATGCTAATGTAATTATATGGAATTAAGTAAGATGTTCGAAACACATATTATAGGTGCAAAATAATTATTTTAGGTAACTAAGTTATCACATAATAATTTAAAAGGATAATTACTAGATATTTATATATAATTAAAATACAGAAAATTAATTTAAAGCTCTAAAAATTATGAAAAATTATAGAAAATGCTTGTATAGGTTTGTAAACTAAATAATGATGCAAATATGCTATTTTGAAAGTATATATGTATTTTGGAAAATATGAGGGCAAAATTGGGTATCAACAGGGTTTGATTCTCATTTTCAATTTGGGACTTTGAGAGCTCTATGTGAGGTGGTTTTTCGAGGTTTCTTCAAGGAGTTTATTGTGGTAAGTGATTCTAACCCGAATTGGACTATATTTCATGAATCTATTGCTACTTTCATCATCTAATTAGGGATTTGAATTGGAAATTTGGGGGGAAATGGTAGAAACTTCCTAGACTAAAATTATGAGTTTTGAAAGGCGATTTGAGGTTGGATTCGAGTAATTCTTGTATGGTTAGACTCATGAGTGAATGGGTGTTCATATTATGTGACTTTTACCTGATTTCGAGACGTGGGCCCAAGGAGGCTTTTCGGGGCGATTTCCTAATTTCTTGTTTTAGCTTAGATTTCATTAATTAGATTACTTTCTTATAAATATATTTATGTTATGTAATTGATTTTGGCTAGATTTGGGTCATTCCGAATCAGATATTCATGGTAAAAGCATTTCTACCGATTGATTGAGCTTGGTTCGAGGTAAGTGGATTGCCTAACCTTGTGTGGGGGAAATCCCCTTAGGATTTGGTGTTGTTATGATATGTGAGAGCCTTGTGCGCGAGGTGACGAGTGTGTACACGATCTATTTGTTGAAAACCTGATTTTTACTAAGTAATAAAATGTTTTCATCTTATTTGAGTATACTAGCATGTGCAGTTATCATGTTAGCCTAGAATACCATGTCTACGTGTCTTAAATGTCTATCTAAACTCTTTGCAGCACGCTTAGTGGATTCCTGCTTCTTTTCTTGACTTGTACTTAGTCTAAATTATAGGTTTTCTTGTTGTAACTATTATCTTCATTTTGTTTGAGTTGCGTATTTACTTTGGGACTACGGGACGGTATCCCGGGAGATCCCCCTGCATGTTTACTTTTGGGACTACGGGACGGTATCTCGGTAGATCCCCCTGCATATTTACTTTTGAGACTACGAGGCGGTACCGCGGGAGTTCTCCGTGCACATTTACATTTGAGACTACGAGGCGGTACCTCGGGAGTTCTCCCTGCATATTTATTTTGGGATTACGAGACAGTATCTTGGAAGTTTCCCTGTCGTTTAACCTATGTGTTGTACTATTATTTGTTGTGCTTCCTTTCGTTAAATTCTAGTATATTATTATACTGTATATTTCCTGCCTTATTTATTTTTTACCAGTGGTCCTGAACTGACCTCGTCACTATTCGACCGAGGTTAGGCTTGGAACTTACTGGGTACCATTGTGGTGTACTCATGCTACTCTTCTGTACATATTTTGTGTGCAGATCCAGGTACATCATTCCGCCTCACTATTAGTTGTGCAACTACTGCTGTTACGGAGACTTCAAGGTACATCTGTCGTGTCCGCAGACCTAGGAGTCCCCCTCTATCTCTTTGTGTAGTTCTTCCTCTACTACTTCTAAATATTGATGTATAGAACAATTAGTAAATTCTTAGAAGCTTGTGACTTATGATGTTCCGGGTCTTTGGGAAAATTCTATATGTATTTTTCGATAGTTGTTATTATATATGCCGAGCGACATTTCTATCAATTATTTCATTAACGTTTCTGTTAGTGGTTTAGATTTATGTTTTCATTTTCTTTGTTATTCCGCAAATGTTAGGCTTACCTAGTCTAGAGACTAGTTGCCGTCACGACCTCTCACAGAGGGAAGATTGGGTCTTGACACATTCGGGTGCCACGAAGATGTATCAGAACTTGAGGCAGCACTATTAGTGGAGGAGGATGAAGAAGGACATAGTGGGGTTTGTAGCTCGGTGCCTTAACTGTCAGCAAGTGAAGTATGAGCATCAGAGACCGAGTGGATTGCTTTAGAGGTTAGATATTCCAGAGTGGAAGTGGGAGCGCATCACCATGGATTTCGTAGTTGGGCTCCTACGGACATCGAGGAAGATTAATGTTATTTGGGTAATTATGGATCGGCTGACCAAGTCCGCGCACTTCATTCTAGTTGGTACTACTTATTCTTCAGAGCGATTGGCTGAGATTTACATTCGAGAGATTGTGCGCCTTCAAGGTCTGCCAGTTTCTATCATTTCAGATAGAGGCATGCAGTTTACATCGCATTTTTGGAGAACCGTGTAGCGAGAGTTGGGCACCCAGTTAGAGTTGAGCACATCATTTCACCCTCAGATGGACAGACAGTCCAAGCGCAGTATTCAGATATTAGTAGACATGTTAAGCGCTTATGTCATCGATTTTGGGGATTTTTGCGATCACTTCCTGCCACTCGTGGAGTTTGCCTACAACAACAACTACTAGTTGAGCATCCAGATGGCTCCGTAGGAGGCTTTGTATGGGAGACGGTGTAGATCTCCGATGGGTTGGTTCAAGCTTGGGGAGGCTGGGCTTTTGGATACTGACTTGGTTCAGGATGCATTGGACAAAGTTAAATTGATTCAGGAGAGGCTTCGCACGGCGCAGTCCAGATAGAAAAGTTATGCTAACAGGAAGGTCTGTGATGTTGCTTACATGGTTGGGGAGAAGGTTGTGCTGAAGGTTTCACCCATGAAGGGTGTTATGAGGTTTGAAAAGAAAGGGAAGTTGAACCCTCGGTACATTGGGCCGTTTGTGGTACTTCAGAGGATTGGGGAGGTGGCTTACGAGCTTGCCTTGCCACCTCGTTTGTCGGTTGTGCATCCGGTGTTTCTTGTTTCTATGCTCCGGATGTATGTGGGCGATCTGTCTCATGTTTTAGATTTTAGCACGGTTCAGCTGGATGGTGATTTGACTTATGATGTGGAGCCGGTGGCTATTTTGGGTCGGCAGGTTCGAAAGTTGAGGTCAAAGTATATAGCTTCAGTGAAGGTGTAGTGGAGAGGTCATCCAGTTGAGGAGGCTACTTGGGATACCGAGCGGGAGATGCGGAGCAGATATGCACAGGACGAACGTTTGTTTAAGAGTAGCAGGATGTAACGACCCGGCCGGTCGTTTCGAGCATTGTAGCCCTGTTCCCCTATTTTTCTGCTCACTTTGTGCTTTACTGTTATTGTATGGTTTATCGAGGTATTTGGTTCGGGTTCGGAAGGATTTCGGAATGAATTGAGACACTTCATCTCATAATGGAAAGCTTAAGTTGGAAAAGTTGACAGGATATTGACTTATGTGTAAACGACCCTGGATTCAAGTTTTGATGGCTCTGTTACTTCCCCCGAGTGATTTTGGACTTAGGAGCGTGTCCGGGTTGTGATTTCGAGGTCCATGGAAGAATTAGGCTTGAAATGGTGAAAGTTGAAATTTTGGAAGTTTGACCAAAGGGTGGAATTTTTTATATCGGGGTTGGATTGTGATTCCGAAAGTTGGAGTAGGTTCATAGTGTCATTTCTTACTTGTGTGAAAAATTTGAGGTCAATCGTACGTATTTGATAGGTTTCGGCATCATTTGTAGATTTGGAAGTTTCAAAGTTCATTAGGCTTGAATTGGGGTGCGATTTGTGTTTTGATGTTGTTTGAGGTTATTTGAAGGTTTGACTAAGTTCGTATCGTGTTATAGGAGTTGTTGGTATGTTTGGTTGAGGTCCCGGGGGCCTCGGGTTGATTTCGGGTGGTTAACGGACTTGGAATTTGATTTGAGAAGTTGTTGAAGTCTATGTACTGCAGGTGTAATCGCACCTGCGGAGTGGGAACCGTAGATGCGAGCCCCCAGCTGGGGGTAAAGGTCTGTAGGTGCGGGGATGGAAGAGAGAAAGAATAGGGACACAGGTGTGAAGGTTTTCCCGCACCTGCGAGACTGCAGATGCGGGGTGAAGGCTACAGAAGCAAGGGAAGGAAGGGGAGCTGGGCTCCGCAGAAGAGGGGGATATCATGCACGGGTGTGTCCGCATGAGCGGATGTGGGGGTCGCAGATGCGGAGGTCACCGCAGAAGCGGGTATTTTGTCACTCCTGCGAGGCCACAGAAGCGGATTAGTTACCGCAGGTGCAAAAATCCTGGGCAGAAACTATATAAACAAAGGTTTCAAGATTTTTCACCATTTCTAACATTTTGAGCTCGGATTTTGGAGGTTTTAGAGAGGATTTTCAAGGGGATTCTTGAGGTAAGTTCCTTGAGTTTATTTTTCTTCAATAATTATATCTGTCCACTGATTTTTCACCTTGTTAGTGTATTTTTTAGGTGTAATTTGGGGGTTTGAGGCTAGAGATTTGGAGAGTTGATTTTGGAGATTTGAATGGCCATTTGGTGTCGGATTTTGATGATTTGGTATGACTAGACTCGTGAGTTAATGATCTTTCGGGTCTTGTGACTTTTGTTGGATTTCGAGACATGGGCCCGGGGGCCGACTTTTGGTCAATTTTGGATTTTGGCTTATAACTTCGTATCTTCCTTATGGAATTGATTCCTTTAGCCCATATTGATTGTATTGCTTGTGGCTAGATTCGGGACGTTTGGAGGTCGATTCGGGAGGCAAAGGCATATTGGAGTAGAGTTTTGCTCGCATTGAGGTAAGTAACAGTTCTAAATTTGGTTCTAAGGGTGTAAAACCCTGGATGTTATGTTATGTGATTGATTTGGAGGTGACGCACATTCTAAGCGATGGGCGTGTGGGCGTACACAGTTGGAATTGGGACTTGGTCCATTCCTTGGAAATTGTGAACTTGAATAGCTTGTTGCTAGCTTTGTATTCTCCATGTGTCATAGAAATTTAACTGCAATTCATGTTAGAAATCATGTTTAGGCTATGTGTAAATACTGTTGGAGCCCACAGAGGCCGCGTACATGTTGAACTACCCGTTATTTGCTGTTTGCACTCAGTTTTAGATTTTTCTTGTATATCATACCTCAGTATCTATTGTCCTTTGTTGATACATCATGTTATTGTTGTTTGGGCTGATTTTCATGACTTTTGTGAGCCCGAGAGACAGGCAAGGTTGGTGACTGAGTTCGGGCCTGAGTGCCGAGTTATGAGCGCTAAGTGTATATATCGGGTTGCACGCCGCAACGAGACTTAGGTCTATATATATGTGGATCGAGTTGCACACTGCAACGAGCCTTAGAGCTGTATATATGTGGATCGGGTTGCACGCCGCAACGAGCCTCATGGCTGTTTATATATTGATGGGATCGAGTTGCACGCTGCAACGATATAGCGCTTGGGCTGAAGGAGCCCCTCCGGAGTCTATACACCCCCAGTGAGCAGGTACCTATTGAGTGTGAGTGTTGAGGGCTGAGAACCGAGTGATGAGCTATTGAGGAATTCTGAGTGACTGTTGCCATGAGGGGATGTATTTGCTTTCATTTTTGTTGCACATAACTGCCATATATCACTGTTTGAACTTCTGAGAGATATTATATCCGGTTTTTACCTGAATTTGGCTTCTTTTTATAAACTGATTTGACTTAAATTGCCAGATTCGAAAGCATGTCTATTTTCCTTTGTTGAAACTATTGGAAATGAACTATAATTGTGTAGCTCGTCACTATCTGTAGTCCTTATTCAGTATTGTTAATTAATGAGTTGGTTGTACTCACGGTACGCCCTGCACTTCGTGTGTGGATCCAGGTGCGTCCAGTCACAGCGGTTGTTGAGTGAGGAGTCGAGATCTTGGAGACTATCAAGGTAGTTGCATGGCGTTCGCAGGCCTTGACTCTCCCTCATTATCTTTATCTGAATTTCTGTTCTTAGTCCTTAGACATTGTAGTAGACTCTTCCCTGGTATAGATGCTCATGTATTCGGTGACACCCCAGTTTTGGGAGAGATTTGTATTACGTTGTGGATTTATTTCTGTTTTTAAAAGGTTTTCCTTAAATATTAACTGTTTTCGTACTTTGAAAAGCTTTTGGTTATGTTGGAAAAAGTTGAGTAATTGACTTGTTGAGTAATTGACTTGCCTAGTTCCACGATAGGCGCCACCATGACGGTTGGTTTTGGATCGTGACAACACTGGCCCTGGCGCAGAAACCAGTATGTTCTGCCAATTGAACTCTTTATTGCAGCCACTTCCAACTTTCCTTGTAAACGTTTTTGCATTCTTCTCTGTCTCTTATCTTTGACTTGGGGGGGGGGGGGG
>ML374835.1:47756-60013 GCA_005239525.1 Nicotiana knightiana
ACAAAACACAAAAGGTAGGAGTGTCAATGAATATTTAAAAATCGACTAAACTGATCGAAGTATACCGCACGAATCGATTTTTAGGTTTCTTTTAATAAAATTGTAGGTTTTTATTCAAATTTATAATTGTACCGGTAATTAGGGTAGGTTTTTTATTTTGTGAAAATAAATCGAAAAAATACTGAACCATACCTATAAATTTACATGTAGAAAATATATTTATATATTAAGTTTAAAAATAATAAAGCATTAGTTTTTTTTTGGGCATTAGAATTATAAAAATGATTAAAAGCCAACGAGTAATTAAACTCAAAATCCTAATTTCCAAAACTATTATGCTACTCCTATTGAAACTAAATTATTTTCAGCATATTCGCGAGCAAGACACAAAGTATTCTAGTGATTATGAGTAGCAAACAACAATGTATTAAATATGTTTCCTTTCGTATGATTTAAATTTATCTTTTTGAATATTTAATCTTCCATATACTTTATTCTTGAATCCAAACTTGGTTAATATTTTTTAATTCGTATGATTTATATTTTTTTGTCTATGCTTAGTTTCTTTTATGCTGTTGTAGAACAGTTGATGGATCTTATATTATGATCATCTTTCATGTTTTCTTAATTCATCACCCTTTAAACAATAAAAATGTCTAGAGAGTTTTGCGAAGTCCTATAAAAGTATGTATGTTATTGCATTCTACTTCTACTAGTGATTTTTACCTGATATTTAAAAAAAATACCGAAAATTAACCGAACCGTACCGATACCGATACCGATACCGAAGAGAAACCGACATGATTGGGACGGTTTTGAAAAGTCTAATTTTAGTTATACATAATAAAATAACTGAATAATTGATATGGTATAAATTTTATAAAATAACCGGCCGAACCGAACCATTGACACCCCTACCAAAGGGTATCTCTCTCTTTTTTTTCTTCCGCATTTTATTTAATTTTACTCCAAATCTTTTCATCTTCACACTGCTTTATTTCAACATAGTTAAAATATAATATTCTGCACAAAGTAATGTAATTAATACTCAAAAGACGATTAGAAGTACTAGAATATAAGACAACAATAGTTAAATATATGCATTCTTTAGCCGATCATCCATTATAATTCAATTTCGGTAATTAAACTACACCATCGAGGTTATCTATCACTGTGTTTCTATTTCTTTTCCTAATCGTTTTCAAACTTTTTATGATTTCAAATTTCTAATATTCCTAAAAAGCAACTTTTTTTATAATGTTTGGGGATATCAAGAGGTTCAACAAAAGTATCCAGCATAATTTTTTCAAAACCTCAATTTTTCGAGTTGGAAATTTATGTTTCACTAAACAATTTAAACATAGATTCATTGATAATTCTATAAGTTATGACCAAGATCTATTTTGTTCAGAATACACATACAAGATGGTAAAGTTTTATCCCAACAAGGTTTTCATACTAAGAAAAAAAATGCATAACGTCTTTACATATATACTTTGTTCTTGATCATGTATGGTTAATTAATATATATTCGTATCTTATTAAATTACATAACCATGATAAATTTTAATGTTTTGATGTAAATAGTAGGTTCGAGTAAGTTTTACCAATTTAAAATTACCCTTAGGATAATTTTGATGAGGAGTTTTTTGATTTACTCTTCCTAGTTTTTGCCTAATTCATAATTTTTACCTTAAAATTTCAAAATTAATTGAAAATAAAAGGACAGCTGCTAATTTTAAATATTTACTCATCAAACAACAAATATTAACATTTATAATATTTTGTAGTAGAAGCAAAACAGTTCATGGAACAACATAATTAAATATAGCAAGACATTTTATAATTATTTTATAGTTAATGTTTTGCAAAATAAGTACAAAATTAATAATAATCACAGCAGTAGTTTGGACTTTGGACCATCGATAGAATAGGACCAGACTGATTGCACCTAAGCTCGAACCTAATAAGGTGATAACTTTCTTGAATATCAGCTCATGACGATGACCTTAATCTTGATTTCTAAGTATTCCACGCGCAAAATAGAAAACAATCGTTTCAATAACATATATTATCTTGTACTGAAAAATCAATTATTTACGAGTACTGGGCAAGAACAATCAGTCCTTTTAATACGTGTAATTTGTTTCTAATTATTTTTGTACCTGTTTGTTTTCTAGTTGAAAGAAGGTATCAAATTAAAAACTAATAACAAAAAAAATAACACGCCCAGTGTAATACCACAAGCAGAGTTACGCAGATTTTACCTTTACTTTGTAAATATAAATATGCTATTTTCGATAGATACTTGGCTCAATGACAGAAAAAAAAACTGTAACAATCACAAAATAAGAGGATAAAAAAAACGAAACGAAAAAAATAACATGTAATAGTATAAATATAAGAATAGTCAAACGAAAATAATATTAATACTACTAATATGGTAAAAAGCTATGGTCGAATAAAGTATTAAGAATAATTCATCTACTAATATTCTATTGTTGATTCTTTCCAATGAGAGGACCATAACCTCCCCATTAGAGAAGGTTAGTCATCCACATCAGTTGCTCCTTATTTTATTTTCTAATGAATGTAATATTTCTCTGATACATTCTATATTTTTTTTTTTTATGTCTCTTGCTTCGCGCTTTAAAATTTGTCTTACTAATAAAATTACAAAACACATAAAAGAGTCCAGGAAATTAGTATTCAGCTCGTCAGTCTCATATTATCTTATTTAAAGAAGAAGAAAATCATTAATCATAGAATATATATTTCTATAATTCCCGTAATTTTTTTAAGTTATAGCATTGCAAGGTTTATCTTAGCATAAAATTTGGGATTAAATTTATTTATTGTTTGGTAGGGTATCACCTAAAGCTAGAAAAAAATTATGTTAAATTTATAAGATTATTTATCTCAAATAGAAGGTGGAATTCTATCCTAATTATAATTCCCAAATTATAATTCTTGCGATAACCTGATTTTGAATTGTTGAGTTTTAAGCTTGGTAGAGCCTAATTTTAAGTTTGATGTAGCTTAAAAAGGGTGAATGGAAAATTGAGGGAAAATGAAATATTTGAGTTTCTCTCCTTGGCAAAGAGACATTGTCCCATATTAGAGGAAGAAAAGACTTGTGATGGGTATATATTCAATTGCTCTTCTTCTAGCTCTTAAAGAGTTGAGAAGAAGGCAAGCCACGCGCCGTCGTCGTCGTCGTCGCTCGGCTCGACTTCGGCTTCGGCTTCGGATTGATTAATCTTTTTGGACAAAATTCGTTTCAAATTAATTAATTAATTAACAAAAAATTCAATCTGGAATAACCCATGACCAGCGACCCGGTCCGGTCCATTTTTCTTTCCTGGATTATTTTAAATCCGTTTGTTAATTTTCCCGCAATATTCCCACCTGTCCCAACAGCTATGGTTGTTCTGAAAAGTTGCAAACCTTTTCAGAATCAGTGCAAAATGGTCTATAAATATGCCTTGAATCCCATAATTTTTACTTAAAGAATTTTCTGATTATCTTCTTTTTCTGCACAATACTTTTCCAGTGTGTTTTACAGCCTTCGAGTGGTTCGCTGTTACATCGGCGTTTTTGGTACCAACACGCTGGTGAGTTAAATTGTTCTATCCTGGGAGGATAATATTCCAACACCTCGGGTACTTGAGGGGAATAATTTCCTTAAGGACACATTGTGCATTCAGTGGGCTTGATTTATTCCTATACTGTTTTTCAGAACTTATTTCGTTAAACTTTTCTACTAACTTTCTGTTTCTGGAGTTTAATGCTTTATTGGTTTTACAGCAATATAGATTGACTAACAATCTTAAGGAAATTATTTTTTATTATATTATGTATTCTGTTTGTGGAGATTAAAACCTGTGTGATTTTCTACTCCTTCTGAATTTTACTATTCTGATTTGAAGATATAAAAACTTTATCAGAGTATTGAAATTCAGAAAAACGATTTGAAGAACATAAAAACTTCATCATTTTCTGTGAAACAGTATATAAAAACTTCGATTTTTATTTATCATACGTATTGTTTGTTGTCTACATTATTGTTTACTGTTTTGGTTTTTCCATTAATTTAACTCTTCTGTTGTTGACAGTGAGAAATGGCAATTGATAATGGAAATCCTTCTGCGACTGTTGCTACAACGACGATAGCCTCGTCAAGCCGCACTAATGTTCCTCCAGCTGAGAAACCGGAGAAATTTTCTGGAGCCAACTTCAAAGGAGGGCAGCAAAGGGTGTTCTTCTGGCTTACCACACTTGGTATGCAGAAATTCACTAGTGAAGAGCCTCCGGTGCCTGCTGCGGACATGCCTGACAACGAGAAATTCATAATTTTTGAGTCGTGGAAGCAGGTAGATTTTCTTTGCAAAGGCTATATCTTAAGCACTTTAGAAGATGACTTTTACAATGTGTACAGTGCGATGAATACTTCGAAAGAATTATGGGACGCACTTGAGAAGAAGTACAAGACGGAAGATGCATGCTTGAAGAAGTTCGTGGTTGCCAGGAGCTTCAACTTATTTTTCACGACCTTATTGCTGAAGGTATGATAGTGAATGAAGCATTTCAAGTGGATGAAATGATTGAAAAATTGCCACCTTCGTGGAGAGACTTCAAAACTATCTTAAGCACAAGCGCCAAGAAATGAAGTTGGAAGATCTTGTGATACGTCTCAAGATTGAGGAAGACAACAAAACAGCCAAGAAGAAGTCTCGTGGAAATTTAACGATCATGGGAGCTAATATCGTTGAGGAGATTGCTCCAAAAAGTAAGAAGAGGAAGAGGTATTTTGGACAAACTAAGGAGCAAAACAAAAAGAAATTCAAGAGCAACTGCTACAATTGTGGAAGAGATGGTCACGAAGCCCCTGATTGTTGTCTCCCGAAAAAGGATAAGAAGAAGGGACATGCCAACATAGTGGATAAGAATGATGACATTGATGATATTTGTGCAATGCTTTCGGAATGCAACTTAGTTGGAAATCCGAAGGTGTGGTGGATTGAATATGGAGCCACTCGACATGTTTGTGCTTTCAAAGAAGCATTTGCGACTTACTCTACTGCTGGTCCTGAAGAAGAGATTTCCATGGGAAATAATGCAACAGCCAAGATTGAAGGTTATGGGAAGATATTCCTGAAGATGACTTCCGGCAAGGTGTTAACGCTCAACAACATTCTTCATGTTCCTACTATTAGGAAGAATTTAGTTTCTACTTCTTTACTTGTGAAGAATGGATTCAAATGTGTATTTGTTTCTGATAAAGTTGTTGTAAGCAAGAATGAAATGTATGTTGGAAAAGGCTACCTCACGGAGGGTCTTTTCAAACTCAATGTAATGGTTGTTGACAATATGAATAAAATTTCAGCTTCTTCTTATTTGTTGGAGTCAAATAATTTATGGCATATTTGTAAGGCCCGTAAAATTTTACCTAGAAAACCAGCACTTCGTAATGTCCAGATTGATTTATGTATTTAATGGTGGAAAATTCTTTGCGGCGAGCTTGCGACCCGCGGTTCGGACATTTTGGATTGAACAGTACCCTACGGACTTCGAAGTTAATGTTGCAAAAAAGTGCATGTTTGCGGTCCATTATGCGGTTGCATAATCACTCTGTCGACCGCATAATGGTCGCAGAGGGAATCAGAGGGCTGGACTAGTTTGAGGCCAATATGCGATCAAATAATCGATATGCGGGCCGCATATTGGTCGCAGATCCGCCGTGGGATTTTTTCCAAGGGAGTTGTGCAGCGCATTATGCGACCGCATAACTGTTATGTGGTGCATTATGCAACCGCATAACTGTTATGCAAGCCACATAATGGTCGCATACTCGGTCTGTGGTCCACCCGGCTGGGGCCACTTTTGCGGCAGGTTTGCGGACCGCATTTCAATTATGCGGTCGCATATGCGACCGCATAACTGTGTCGAGGAACCCTTTTTTCTTAATTTTTTTATCCGACCCCAAACCAATATGCGACCGCATAACTGTGTCAGGGCACCCGTTTTGCTTAATTTTTTTATCCGACCCCAAACCAATATAAAACACCTTCCTCACTATTTTAAACCATTTTTCTGATACTATAGAGTGAGGAAGAGAGATTCTAGAGTGAGAAGAGGTCACCCACCCCTTGATCATCACCATTCTTGATTTCTTGATTGAAGATTTGCAAGAAGGCCCTAAAATTACAGGTAAGAACTCATACCCTATCCTCTAAACTCAGAAATCTAGTTGAGGGGGAGGGGTTGAATGGTCAAGTAAATGTGGGGTGGGGGAGGTAATGTCCTTGCATGCATGTGATCCTAAGCTAGGAAAGGGAAATCTTCCACTAAAAAGGGAGATATGGGGCTATAGCGAATTAATAATGATAAGTGTGATACTCAAGTGAGCTAGGACTATGACCGGATTTCTAATTACGATTTGATTGTGCTATTATGTCAAATAGGTTGAAAGAGCTAAAGGATTTCGGAAATTGTCGTAGGAATTAGGGATAAGACCTAATCAAGGTATGTATGGCTAACTCTAATATTCATAGAATCAACTCTTTGGTGTCCGAATATTTGGTATGAGTCCCTTACTCGATCCTACTTGAATTGGTTGCTTTAATGTGTTGAGTCGAAAGATATTCGTTACCTAAATGTTTTAGTTGTTTTACCATGTCACCATGCTACTTGGAAATGTGAACTATGATTCTTCATGCTCCTTCTATTTCGTGTGAACCTTGTTATATGTTGGTTCGTATCGATATGAAAGATAATGTTATTGAACGAATGAAAGGGAAATAGATTTGAATTGTAAAACGTGTCCAAGTGCCAAGAACTATGTGATAAATGGTGGAAATAAAATGTGGACGGAGTAAATAAATGAAATGATGATGTTCCAAAGTGAGATGGCTTAGCCGAGATCGGACGCCATGTTGTACAGATGGTGGCATTTAAATCAGATATAAAAATATAAATTATGATGTTGGTGATGTCTCACTTGGGATGGCTTAGTCGGTCGGGCCGAGACCGAACTCCGTGTAAAAAGACACGGTGGCATTATAAATTGTGGCACTTGGCATTAAAAGACTATTAATCAAAAGGATGGAAAGACGAAATAAGAAACAATGTGACCCCTACTTGTGATTCTCTATTCCTGTGAAGTGCTATGTGATTTTCATGACTGTTTTCCTACCTGTTTTATAGCTTATTCTATTTAGAGTGGAATTTTTCACACATACTAGTACTATTCGATGGTACTAACGTCCCTTTTGTCAGGGGTGCTCTATCTTTGAATGGATGTAGGTGGTTTTATTGCAGATAACGTTGATCGCTGATAGTGGTGCCCTCACTCTTTCTCCTCACAACAGTCTTGGTGAGCCCCGCTTCTTCCCTGGGTCATGTATAGTATATGTTGTTCTGCTTTTGTATAAGTTACTATATTTTTGGGTATAGCTGGGGCCTTGTTACCGGCATTGCCACGTTTGTCTTTTGTATCTATAGATGCTCCGTAGACGTTTATGTGGGTCATGTATGGGTGTCGGGGATGTTATCGAATCAAGTTGTATGTTTAAATACTATTCCACTTAATCATAAATTGTAAGTACTTTTTGGAAGTTTGATTATCACATATTGCATGTACGGAAGAATGAACTAGAAATTTATGCATATTTATATAATTGACCTCCGGTTTAATAGACGGTGATGCGTTCCCCTTTTGGAATATGAATGAGTCGGGTAGGATATGTTTGCAAGGCTTGCTCGACCGGGTTCACTCGGTTGAGCGCCGGGCGCGTTCCCCGAGGTTGGGGTGTGACAAACTTAGTATCAGAGCCTAAGGTTTTAAAGTGTCCTAGGATGTCTCGGAGTCGTGTCTAGTGAAGCCCTTCTTATCGGTGTGTTGTTGACCACATCTATAATTGGGGGGCTACTTGGACATTTAGGAATAATACCCTTCATTGTTATTTTGTGTCGTGCGTCATAATGGAATGTGAGGTTGTTCTCCTCTAACATATGCATTGTTTTAACTTTCAGTAAATGGAACCTAAGAAGAAAGCACGACTTGGCCAAGAGGCCAATGCCACCCCAGGAGTGGCTATTGATTCCCAACTTGATAGTTTGGGCGCAGATAATCCCCCGACTATTATGCTGCCAGATTCTTCTACTCCAGCTCACACTACTCCGATTCCTACTCCTGCGGAGGGTGCCACAATCCCTCCCACTAATATTCCTGATCCTCCTCCAGCCCGAACTTCCGATTCCGGTGTTTCTGATAGGGATATTAGGTGAGCTATTCAGATGCTGAATCAGTTAGTGGCTTCTCAGGCCCAAAGGTCAAATGTTACACCCACATATTTCAGCTCGCAAGGGGATTCTTCCGGTTCCAGGGTTAGCAGGTGTCTTCAGTTAGGCCCTCCAGAGTTCACAGGTACTGACCTCGAGGCAGACCCTATGGATTTCATTGATGAGATGCATAAGACTCTCCGAGTTATGCGTGCTAAGGAGACGGAAGGAGTAGAGTTGACCTCCTATCGTCTGAAAGAGGTAGCATATTCTTTGTTTGAGATGTGGGAGGACTCCCGTGAGGAGGGGAGCCCTCCGGCGAAGTGGAGCGAGTTCGTAGATGCTTTCATAGACCATTTCTTGCCGGTTGAGACTAAGGAAGCCCGTGCTGTGGAGTTTGAGACCCTTAGACAGGGTGGTAAAAGTGTGTGGGAGTATCACATGGAGTTTGTGCACCTATCAAAGTATGTTGTTCATATGATGCCGACTATGGAGGCCAGAGTTCGTCCATTTGTGCAAGGCCTTAGTCCATTGGTTATCAATGAAGCTGACACAACTGCTCTAAATTCTGACATGAACTATGGGAAAATGGTGGCGTATTGCCAGGCTACAGAGGCTTGAAAGTCAAAGCACAAGATGGACCAAGAGGGTAGTGGTAGGACCCGAACAGCGGGCAATCTCGGGGATTCATTCGAAGGTGGGAGATCAGCTTCTCAAGGAGGATCATCAGGGCCATCCCAGTCTTACGCTCAGTCTTCAGCCAGTTCCCTGCCATCAGGGCATGGTCAGCAGTAGGGGAGTCGCTTTAGGCCCAGACAGGGCAGTAGAGGGTTCCACCATCAGGGCCGACCAGGAGGGAGATTCCATCAGCAGCAGAGATCCCCATGCCCTAAGTGTGGGAGGATACATTCGGGAATCTGCTACATGGATATGCCGGTGTGTTATGGATGTGGAATGAGAGGCCATATTCAGAGGGAGTGTCGTGCATCCTGCCAGGGTGCAGGCAGGGGCATAGCCTAGCCATCCAGTACTTTAGTTGCTACATCTTCAGCACACCCTCCAGCCCGAGGCTCTCCAGCACCCGCAGAGCGTGGTGTAGCTAGGGGTGGTGCACGGGGTTCGGGAGGACCCAGCCGGTTCTATGCTATGAGTGGTCGACAGAGTGTAGAGGCTTCTCCAGATGTCGTTACAGGTATATTGATTGTTCAATCCCATGATGTGTATGCCTTATTGATCCTGGGTATTATTTATCCTATGTTACTCCTTATGTTGCTTCAAGATTTGGGATAGAACCAGAACAACTTCACGAGCCGTTCTCTGTATCTACTCCGGTTGGCGAGTCTATTTCGGCCGCGCGGGTTTATAGAGATTGTGTTGTCACGGTGCGCGGTCGGGATACCATAGCCGATCTTATTGAGCTAGGGATGATTGACTTTGATGTAATAATGGGAATGGATTGGCTTTATTCATGTTTTTCCAAACTCGACTGCCGAACGAGAGTTATGAGTCTTGAATTTCCTAACGAGCTAGTTGTCGAGTGGGAGGGGAATAATGTCATGCCGAAAGGTAGGTTTATTTCTTACCTTAAGGCCTCAAAGATGATCAGGAAAGGGTGCATTCATCACTTGGTCCGAGTTGCGGACACCACTGCTGAGCTGCCTACCCTTGAATCTGTGCCAATTGTGAATGAATTCCTTGATGTCTTTCCGGATAAGCTCAATGGGATTCCTCCCGACAAGGAAGTTGATTTTGGGATCGACGTGATACTGGGCATGCAGCCTATATCCATTCCATCCTATAGATGCGTCGGTGGAATTGAAAGAACTGAAGGAACAACTGAAGGATTTTCTAGAGAAGGGTTTCATCCGACCGAGTGTGTCACCTTGGGGAGCACCAGTTCTCTTTGTCAGAAAGAAAGATGGGTCACTGCGGATGTGTATTGACTCCCGGCAGCTCAACAAGGTCACAATCAAAAACAAATACCCATTGCCTAGAATAGATGACTTGTTTGATCAATTGAAAGGTGCTAAGTTCTTCTCAAAAATTGATTTGCAGTCCGGGTATCATCAGTTAAAGATCAGAGAGAGGGATATTCCGACAACAACTTTTAGAACCCGGTATGGGCACTTTGAATTTATGTTAATGTCTTTCGGGCTCACAAATGCCCCAGCAGCTTTCATGGACCTTATGAATCGAGTCTTCAAACCGTTTCTTGACTCCTTCGTGATAGTATTCATTGACGACATCCTTGTGTATTCACGAAGTTGAGAGGATCACGCTGACCACCACAGGGCAGTTCTACAGACTCTTCATCAACATCAATTGTATGCAAAGTTCTCGAAATGTGAATTTTGGCTTGAATCTGTTACATTTCTAGGTCATGTCGTCTATAGAGAAGGGATTGAGGTTGACCCTCAAAAGGTCGCAGCTGTAAAGGATTGGCCTAGACCTACCACTCCAACAGAGATTCACAGTTTCTTGGGTCTGGCTGGGTATTATAGGAGGTTTGTGGAGGGGTTCTCCACTCTTGCCTCTCCATTGACTAAACTGACGCAGAAAACAGTCAAGTTCCAGTGGTCTAATGTTTGTGAAACAAGTTTCCAGGAATTGAAATCAAGATTAACTTCAGCACCAGTGTTGAACCTACCAGAGGGTACGGAGGGGTTTATAGTGTATTGTGATGCTTCCAGGATTGGTCTTGGGTGTGTATTAATGCAACATGGTAAGGTTATAGCCTATTCTTCAAGGAAGCTTAAGAATCACGAAAAAAATTATCCAACGCATGACTTGGAGCTTGCGACAATTGTTTTTGCATTAAAGATTTGGAGGCATTATCTGTATAGGGTCCACGTGGATGTATTCACAGACCACAAGAGTCTTCAATATATTTTCAAACAGAAGAAATTAAACTTGAGGCAAAGAAGGTGGCTTGAGTTACTCAAAGATTATGACATTGACATCTTGTATCATCCGGGGAAAGCTAATGTGGTGGCGGATGCTCTTAGTCGGAAATCTCTAGGTAGTTTGGCTCACTTGGAAGCATGTCAAAGACCCTTGGCTCGAGAGGTTAACCAGTTGTGCAGTTTGGGAGTTCGTCTTGTGGACTCTAATGAAGGTGGGGTGATTATGGGGAATAGGGCGGAATCGTCGCTTGTGGCAGAGGTCAAGGAGAAGCAATACAACGATCCTGTGTTGGTACAGCTGAAAGAAGGGATTCATAAGCATATGAATATGGCTTTTTCTCTTGGCATGGATGACGGTACCTTACGGTACCAAGGGCGGCTATGTGTTCCAAATGTGGATGGTCTCCGGGAAAGGATCATGGCAAAATCTCAGACTTCCAGATATTCCGTGCACCCAGGTTCTACGAAAATGTATCATGACCTCAAGGAAGTTTACTGGTGGAATGACATGAATAGAGGTGTGGCGAACTTTGTGGCAAAATGTCCAAGCTGTCAGCAAATGAAGGTCTAGCATCAAAGGCCTGGTGGGTTGGCACAACTTATAGAAATTCCGATGTGGAAATGGGAAATGATCAATATGGATTTTGTGGTAGGGTTACCCCGTACTCTGCGCAAGTTTGACTCAATATGGGTAATCGTGGATCGATTCACGAAATCAGCACACTTCTTACCAATTAAATCCACCAACACTGTGGAGCAGTATGCACAACTATATATCAAGGAAATAGTCAGACTTCATGGCACTCTGGTTTCCATCATCTTCGATTGAGGGGCCCAGTTCACAGCTAATTTATGGAATAAGTTTCAACAAGGTTTGGGTACTGATGCGAGACTAAATTGCATAGTTTAACATGTGATATACCTTACATTTGATGCGCATTAATGATAAAAATACACTTGTTATGTGCTTAATGGAGTTTATTTCATGTGTAGGTGAAGTGGAGATGGAAACGGAGCTAAAAGGATGCAAATACGTCGAAAAATACGCGAAAGGAGACACCCGGGCGATAG
>ML374837.1:0-11713 GCA_005239525.1 Nicotiana knightiana
CCAGAAGCTGTGAGGTAGTTTGCTAGATAGAAGCATGGTTCTTTCCATGTCTTCAAGAGTTTTTTTTTGATGCTAGTTGATGTCCTAATTGATTTTGAGTTTTCTTGACAAATGAGGTGAACATATCAAATTCTTCATCCTTAGATGCTAGGAATAAGGTCCAAGTGAACCTTGAATAATAATCAACAAGCACCATCACATATCTCTTACCACCTCTACTCAAAGTTCTCATAGGACCACATAGATCCATATGAACCAGTTCCAACGTCTTGGTGGTACTGACTATTTTCTTACTTTTGAAAGAGGACCTTACCTGCTTCCCCATGGCACATTCCTCACAAACTTTTTCCTCCTTGAACTTAATGTTAGGAAGTCCTACCACTAAGTCCTTAGAGACTAGTTTGTTAAGCTGAGTTAGACTCGCATGACCAAGTCGTTTGTGCCACAGGAGAGGATCACTGTCCAACACACTTAGGCAAGTGAGTTCATTTTCAGACAGCGTGGACAAGTCTATGACATATTTGTTATTCATTCTCTTTTCCTGCAAAAAAATCTTGTCAGTAAGCAGGTTAATCACAAAACATTTTGTGGAAGTAAAAGCAACCAGGTTACCTCTGTCACACAGTTGTGATACACTGATCAGGCTATATTTCAAGCCATCTATTAGATACATATGTTCAATGGATCGTGTGTCATCCTTACCTACCTTACAAACCCCAATGATTTCACCTTTCTTTCCGTTTCCAAAGGAGACATTTCCTCCTATGAGAGTTTCAGTGAAAGGAACTGTTCCATTTTCCTAGTCATATGCTTTGAGCAGCCACTATCCAAATACCAAATTTGGCTGTCTCCTCTCACTTGAACCTACAAAAATAATCAGAGGTTAGTCTTAAGAACCCAAACTAGTTTGGGTCCTTTTCTATGAGAGAATGGATGAATCAAATTTTCCTGGCCTAATTTGGTAGCCAGTTTTTCCTTTTTACAAACCTCTTATTTCTTCGCATGGCCTGCTCTTTGCAGTACACTCATATTTGTAGTGCCAACCTTACCACAATGGGTGCAGATTTTATTCTCAGGAAGAGTGAAATACTTATTTTTGGGATCCCACTTGGGCAATTGACTTCCAAAGCCAATCCCTCTCCTGTTGCTACTATGATTCTCTTGAAGCCATATCAGGGCATCAGAGGATTTATTCCATTTACAAGTTCGATCTAATTCATGTTTGACTTTGCCAAGTTCTTCATTAAGAGTTCTTATCTGTTCATCCTTGGCATACATCTTATCTTTTAGTTTTCCCATGTTTTCTTCTAACATGATATGAGAATAATCAACAACCTTCTTACTGGATCCTAGTTTTAGCTTTAAGTTTTCAGATTTTAGTTCTAGAATCTCAGTTTCAAGTGGATGAACCTGGTTCAACAAGTCAGTGTTTTTCTTTTCAGATTCACTGACTCTGATTTCCAGGTTCATGCACTTTGCTTTTAGCATTGCACATTCTTTAGATAGTTGATCCTTCTCTTTGGTTGTTTCCTCAGAATCATCTATGAAATCAAGTAGCAACTCAGAGAGTTTTTCCTTAGATAGGAACTTTACTTTGTTTTTAAGATGGGAGATACTTATCTCTGGTTCTTCATGTGATTCCTTGTCAGATTCTCCAATTGCCATGAGCGCCTGATCTTCAGTGTCCCCATGTTCTGATTCTTCATCTGAACTTTCCCCCCATGTAGCAACCATAGCCTTTGTTGGGTTTTCTTGGGTTGGACCTGTTCCTTCTTCCTGTCCCTTCTCTCATATCTCTCTTTTTTCCATTCTACTTCCCACTGAGGACAATTTTTAATGAGATGGTCAGTCTTACCACATTTATAGCATCCCTCGTTGGTTGTCCTTTCTGGAGCTTTTGCTTTGTTGTAGTTTCCTCCTCTAGAGATGCCCTTATTCCTCATGAGAAAGTTTCTGAATTATTTGGTGATCGTGTCCATCTCATCATCTTCCAAATCTACTCCCTCAGTTATTCTTAGTGCTAGACTCCTCTCCTTCTTTGGACCATACATCTTCATTGTCTGCCTTCTCAATTCATAGGAAGTGGGATTTCCAACCAGCTCATCCAATCTCAGGGTTGCCATATTTTTGATTCCTGGATAGCAGTGATTTTGCTTTCCCAAGAAATAGGCAAGACCCTTGTTAGGATCTTCTCAACCTTGTCATCTTCAAGAATGACTCTTCCAAGAGACTTAAGTTCATTAGTCAAGGTTGTGAGCCTTGTGTACATATCTTGGATAGTCTCTCATTCTTTCATAGTGAAGTTTTCATACTAAGAGTATAGTAGAGTACCTCTTGACCTTTTTACCTGAGGTTTTCCTTCATGGGGTACTTGCAAGGTATTCCATATCTCTTAGGCAGTGGTTCAGCTTTGGATTCTACTGTACTCGTCTGGACCTAGTCCACACACTAGCCACTTTTTGGCCTTTGCATTCTTCTCCCATTTCTTCAGATCCTCAGTAGTGCAATCAGCTCTAGTCTTTGGTATATCTATACCTTCATCATTCTTCATCATAGTAGCTAGAGGACCATCAGTGACTATGTCCCAGAGTTCATAGTCTTCTCTAATTAGGTGGTCCTTCATCCTGTTTTTCCACCAAGAGTAATACTGGCCATTGAAGAGTGGTGCCCTTGCAGTTGATTAACCTTCCCAATTTCTAGGTGGTGCACTCATATTGATCTTCTCCAAGGCGTTAGCCTTTCAAGGATAACCTGCTATGATACCAATTGATGTTTTAGACGTCGATACCACACAAGAAGATAAGTTACTTTATGTGTACCCAATTTTCGAGTGCTGTCTTAATAGAAGAACCTGGTTCTTCTTGATGTACTTACTTCTACTGTCGCGGAATATTAAAAGTAGTAAAGTAAAAACACAAAGATTTTTACGTGGAAACACTTGGCTCAAAAGGTGAAAAAACCACGGCCTACTCCTCAGTAGGATTTGCTCAAACTCTTCACTAAATACTCTGAGCCAAATGGACTTACAAAATAAACTCTTTTGTAATCCTAGGACTAACTCTAATCCCTTTGTAGTAACTAGACCCTAGCTAATTTCTACACGCCTCAAGTTAACTCTAACTTGAACAATGCGTACCTAGTATAATTGCTTCTATGAAAGCTGAAAGATACAATATTAAAACTACTACTACAATCAAATAGACTCAATAATTAATCATATGGAACTGGTTCTTCTAGTTGATCTATAGCCTTTTAATCGCACAATGACTCTGCTAGCAAATTGACTCTGGGAACTTTTCTTTCAGACTTTTGATTCACTTCAGCTTTTGTGCGTGTGTTTTCCAGCAGAAATACATCAAGTATTTATAGATTCAGTTGAGCTTGTCATCCAATTCTAGTCCAACTCTACCTGGGTTAACAAATTCGTACCAAACTCAACTTTCTTTATTTTGTTACTTTCCTTGCTAAATTCGACTTCGATCTTCTCATCAGTTTGCAACCTTTTCGCACTATGAGACAATCTCTTGGTTCATTGATATTTTACATTCACAAATATCTCCTATGCATATACAGTTCATGTGCAGTTATTCAGTACAAGATGTGTGCTCTGATGGACCTGGTTCAACCGGTCAGCCATTTGTCAATCTTCAAAACTATGCGGTGACATGGGTCAACACCCATAAGAAAATGTTATGCTATTAAGCAAAAGTCAAAAAATTGACTCAAAAGCCGGTCGTCGAGACCACGTCTTCAAACTCGACAAAACTCACAAAATCCAAAAGCCCATTTAACTGCGAGTCCAACCATACAAAATTAATCAAAATCCGACACCAAATCGTCATCCAAATCCCCAAATCAAACTCTCCAAATATCTAGCCTCAAACACCAACATTACACCTTAAATACAAACAATCTAGGTGGATAAATCAATGGGGAAGCAAGATTATTGATAAAAAATGAGCAGAGGGACTTTCCTCATGAATCCCCTTGAAAACCCTCCCAAGAATTGCCCAAACCCGTGCTTGAAATGTTTGAACTGAAGCCAAAATCGCGAACCCTTGTATTAATAATCTACCCAGCACTTCCACTTCTGCACTTAACAGCTTCTGCAGCGTCTCAGAGGCAACCTCTTACCCATATCTGCGGCTCCTTCCGCTCATGCAGTCCCTCACTCCGCTTCTGTGAGCATCCAAGCCGCTTCTGCGGTCCTAGCTCCTTTGGCCAATTTCGCTTTTGTGGTCTTCCTGCTGCATCTGCGGTCACGCAGGTGCGGTAATTCCCTCGCACTTGTAACCACTGCACTCCCTCCTCCAAAACCACATCTGCGCATCACAACCCACACCTACGAGCTCGTACTTGCGATCAAAGCTTCACAAGTTCGGTTACATCAGCAGAGGTCAAACTCCAGCAATCTCATAACTTTAATCGTTTGATCTGTTAACCATCCAGAATTTACCCGAAGCCCTCGGGACCTCAACAGAACACACCAACAAGTCCTAAAACCTCATACAAACTAGGTCAAGCCCTCAAATCACATCAAACAACTTCAAAAACACGAATGGCACCCCAATTCAAGCAAATTGAAACAAAGGAAATTCAACTTCTACAAATGACATCGAAACCTATCAAAGCACGTCCTATTGATCCCAAATTTTTCACACAAGTCACAAAAGACATTACAGACCTACTCCAACTTCCGGCCAAACTTCCCAAAAATCCAATCTTTTTCCATTTCAAGCTTATTCCACTACGGACCTCCAAATTACAATTCAGACATTCTCCTAAGTCCAAAACCACCCTATGGAGCTAAACTATCAAAACTCCATTCCGGAGTCGTTTACACATAAGTCACTATCCGGTCAATTATTTCAATTTAAGCTTTCAACCATGAGACTAAGTGACTCATTTTATTCTAAAATCTCTCCGCACCCGAACCGACTACCCCGGCAAGTCCCATAACAACTATAAATTAAAAAATGAGAACTAAATAGGGAGCGGGGATACAAATCTCAAAACGACTGGCCGGGTCATTACAATTAAATAAATCAAAGTCTATGCTACTCAAACATAGCAGGCACCCGGAGGCGGGTGTACTTTTTGATTCATCCAAAATTTGCTTAGTATATAGGGTATCAACTATTAATATATCATTATTTTGTAAATATATATACATATATACATCGAAATTTTGCCGAACCTTATGGGTGTCGGTGACCCCTCTACCTATTGCATAGGTTCGCATCTGGAAACACCCGAAGAATTAGTTGAAGTGCAAACAAATCATAATAATCGAACCTTGTATTTTACAATACGAGCTGGAGAAGATCAAATACATATTTATATCAAAATATGAGGTGACCCTAATTAAAAGAGCTTTAATGATGTAGCAGCTCTCTTGAATTTCACTTTATAGCATATATACCCAAACTGGGCATATCAAATAAAAGCAGAAGTGGTCGCTTTGGTTTTTCGTGTAGCCTTGCTGATAATTCAATACCAAAACATCCTCCCATCTATAATATAACATAATCTATCGGCGCTAAGACCGATTCAATGAGAGGGATTAGCTCAATATTAGTGTATATGGTAAAATTAGCTTATATTAAATAATCGTATGGTAGCGTGACACGTGAAACCAGAGACATACAGAAGACAAGTCGGGCAAGAACCAATACTGGGAACAACAACTGCAGTTGGCATCAGATAGACCCTTAATGGAGCACAATCAACGTGAATGGGTCTAATGTCCCAATGGATGACATTCAATGATGAATATTCCATAGCGTTAAATGAGAAGCCGTTGCACAGAATATTAGCATTCATGCTTGCCGTTGCATATTCATCTATGGTCCCTTTATTGTCATTTAACTGGGGCTTGATCCTAGGATCTTGTATCCCTAGGTATAGCTATAAATAGTAGTATAATGATCCGACCGGTCATTTTGAGCATTTTCACTTGGCCCGGTGGTTTGAGGGCATGATTAGCTTTGTATGATGAATTACGACTTGTGTATATCATCAGTTTTAGTTTTCGAGTGATTCTGAATTAGTTTCGAAGAATGAATTTCATTTTAGAAGCTTTAAGTTAGAAGAGTTGACCATGTTGAATTTATTGATTTGATCCCCAATAAGAGGTTTTATGGTTCCATTAGGTTCGAATGATGATTTTGGACTTAGACGTATGTGCGAATTCACATTTAGATGTTTGTAGAAGGTTTCAACACATTTTGGCGAAAATTGGATAATTAAAGGTTTGGAAGATTGAGAAGTTTGACCGGGAGTTGACTTTGTTGATATTCCAAATTTTGATTAAGGGAGTTATTATAGCTTCGTTGTGTCATTTGGGACTTGCATTAAAAATTCTACGTCATTCCAGGTTGACATGATATGATTCTGTGTGAGTTATAGAAGTTGAAAGTTTAAAAGTTCATTAAGTTCGATTCGAGGTGAGATTCATAGTTTTGATGTTGGTTGATGTGATTTGATTCCTCGAGCAGGTCCGCGCTATGTTATGGAACTAGTTGGTATATTTTAACGGGGTCCCGGGGGCTTCGGGTGTAATTCGGATGGGCTACAAGCCATTTTTCCATGTTGTTAGACTGCTGTTTTGCTGGTGACCAATTTCCTTGTTCGCGATCGTGAAGTTCCAGTCGTGATCAAGTAGGATGTTTTGTGACAGACCAATTTTCCTTCTTCACATTCGTAGCGGGAGGTCCGCGATCGTGTACATGTGGGTTCTGCTTCATCGCGTTCGCATTTGTTGTTTCGCGATCACGTAGTGGGCTACCATGCTGGTGAGGCCAGTTTTATTGTTCTTCGTGTTCACGTCATATGGTTTGCGACCGCTTAAGCGGAGGTCACTGTGATATGCATTAGCATCCCTTTATTCGCATTCGCGTAGTGCTTTTGTGGGGGTAGTGTTATTTCTTCTTCGTGATCACATGCTTACTTTTATGATTGCGTAGTGCATATTTGGGCAATAGTTATTTCTTCTTCGCGATCACATTTGTATTTCCGTGATGTGCAAATGCGTGAGCAGTAGAATATTAATTCCCAATCAAGGGTTTTGTTCCATTTATCATCTTTTCAGCTAGAGACCTCTAATTTGAGCGATTTTGGAGGGGTTCTTCACGGGTTGGATCGGGGTAAGTGTTCTTCACCCGGAATTGATTATATTTCATGATTCCATAATTATTTTTACTATTAAATTTGTGAATTGAATGAGAGAAATGAGAATATTTGTAAAATCTTCCAAAAATTTAAAATCAGAATTCTAGCAGCGATTTTGATATCAGAATTTGATAATATTTGTATGGTTGGACTCGTATCAGAGTGAGTGTTTTTGTGAATTTTGTCGGGTTTTGAGGTACGAGCCTAGTTTACTTTTTAGTTTTCATTAAAGATCAAAGCATTATTATTCATAATTGTTTCCAATGGTTTTTATTTATGATATGAAGTTATTTTGGATAGATTTGAGCCGTCCCGAGTTTTTTCATACAAGAAGGTCATTTTAGAGTTTCGGTTTAGCTTCTTTGAGGTAAGTATCTTGTCTAACTTTGTGTGGGGGAAAATACCCCTTATGATTCGAGTTGGTTGTGCTATTTGTGTTATGTGAAACCTGTGTACGCAACGTGAAGAGTGGATACACATGCTATATGTGGTATTTGACTGGTTTATGTTATCTAGATTCTTTCCATGCCTTAATTGAATTGTCATTACGTGTTATGTCTCTCATTGTTAATCTATTCTTACATACCTTATTTTCTGTTGTTACCACTTATTGTGCCCCTTACTTGTTAGTTTGCCCGTACATGCTTTAGTTCAAGTTATTGGTTGTCACGTGATTTACTTGTTTTGTCATTTTGTAATATTGGTGGCATTCTTTTAATTATTACATTGTTCCTTTATTGCGGTGTAATCATACCCTTTGATTATAGAAATTATTGTAAATTGAGTTATTGGATTGTTGTTGTTAATTTAAATTACTTGTGGATCAGGTTGCGTGCCACAATAGGTGAAATAAGGGAGGATTGTGAAATAATAATACAGTGGGATTCGGTTGCACGCTGCAACAGGTGGAATAAGGGAGGATTATGTGATAAATAAGGGAGAATTTGATATTGATACGGTGGGATCGGGTTGCGTACCGCAACATATGTTATATGTTATTCTTGATGTTGATATGGTGAAATAAGGGAGGATTGTGTTTGTATGGTGGGATCGAGTTGTGTGCCGCAACGGATTGTGTATTATAGTGTATTAGCTTTCGGTATTTATCATGTGAGATGGTGAGGTTTGATATTTCTGGGTTTACTTGTTTTCACTAGTTTATTGCTTTGCCGTCATTTCCTGCGTTCCTTTCCTATTACTATTATTTTGGTGAATTAATTTTTAAGATGAATTTACTACGGTGAGTCATTAATCCATACCCTATTGATTTGTTGGTAATACAACGATTTTAAAAGGAATTATTTACATGCTTATCTTAGGTGACTCTTACGTTAAAACTCGTCACTTCATTTTGTATTCTACTATTCGTAATAGTTGTTAAAGTTTACTTTAGTTGATTTTTTAACTTAAATTCCTCACCGTAGCTGATGATTGATCATACTTATAAATCATTATTATAGATTTATTTAACAAATTCCAAATTTAATTTAATAAATATCCGATGCTTTATTTTAATTGAAAATGTTATTTGCTTCACCCAAATGATTTATAAAATAAACTCATTTTCTCAATTGATTTCCTACTTCATACCGGTTTGTTAATATGACTTATTGTATATGATTAAATCTCTTGAATATTTTAAAGTAGCATTTGATACAGATAAAATGTACATGGTTGCATGTGGATTTTTGTCGTGGAAAAATAATTTGGAAAAATGTGGGCGCGAGGTGCTGTACGTGTAAGATATGAAAGTGGTGACTTATGATTTGAGATTTCGAGGAGTGGTACCTCAGGTAATTCTTGTTGTAAATTGTGCATTTGGAATGACTTGATGGATTGAGTCGTCATCTGTTTCTTTATTACCGTCTATTCCTTGTGGCTATTTTGCATATATTATTTTCACTGTTAATTGTAAATTTCTGATCCTTCTTCTGTTGGTTTGAGATTGACGTTTTTTTCAATTGTTAGATTTCAGTTATATCCTGCACATTCTTACATGTCCGGTAGGTGTCTTGACCTGGCCTCGTCACTAGTCTACCGATGTTAGGCTTGATGCTTACTAGGTACCGCTGTGGTGTACTCATGCTATGCTTCTGCACATCTTACTACCCACGAATATTTGAATTCCATAGAATTCATATAATCTCAAATATCACTTTTGATTTTTTTTACTTCCCATCATTAGCCACGATAAATGCCACTTTCTTATGGAGTGCATCCAATGTTGTAGTGAGACTATTGTTACAGGACCAATTTTTTCTTCAAGTTACTATGCTTAAGTTGAATCCTTATTCCTTATTTCATCAGCTAGTCTTTTGTTGTAGTACTTAGGGAAGACCCTCTTACTCTTGTAAAGCTACAAGTTTATTACATCGTATACCTGACATAATTTTTGATGTTCTTCCTCGCCTATAATTATCCTTAGTTACCTACCTCCACGCCCTTGTGCTCGTAGGGTTGCTTCTGAACTGTAATTTCGTCTGTATTCCCAATGGCACTCTCTTTTATTTCTACAACACTCATGCGGTACCTTTAAATACCCAAACTCCTATCTAAATATTTCCCAAACGGCTACAATTTCATATATACGAGACTGAATTCACCATGTTGGGTTTCACTACGTTTACCATGCACTATTTCCTGATTTGTCTATATCCTCTTGTCTATCCCTAACTAGGCTCTTCTTGAAACAACTACTAACTACTCGCTGGTCCATTCTGATATCTATATTCCACATAATCTCTATTGGGATATGTCCTTTGTCTTAACTTACCTCTCGCACTAGCTCCTGCTGTATCAAGTGTCTATTCACACTTATGTATCAAAAACATCCTGGCCAGGAACTCTTACTGCCACTCCCCAACATCATGATTGCATAGTGTTCTAGAGTCGCGACATATCTGTAGGATCTGAATAAATGCAACCTCATCAGTTTTGCCTTTTCACTATCACACCCCAAAATCGAGGGACACGACCGGCGCTCAACTGGGTGGCCCCAGTCAAGCGGACCTGGATTTTCCTCACCTATCCCACGCGTTACCCCGTGATTCCAATATACCTCATTCATGTGAATTAGCAATTTGAGACTTAACATTAAACTCCAGTTAAATTCATGTTTGCTTCTTACAATTAACAATATATGATACTAAATACTTGCAAGATATATACAACATACACACTTCTACCATGTGGACCACGATTGTCACTACCCAAAATACATATGTACAATACCCACGTTATGTCTATGGAGCCTCTATGAGTGATAGGATTTTATTCAATACTTGCCGGAAACAAGGCTCCGGCTATACCTTACAATACAAAATAGACCTAAAAGAAGGTGGCATGAACCACACATGGCCCCGAGAGGAAGTGGGGCTCACCAATTTAACTACGAAGTGGAGAGCAGGCACTACTGACGGTGGACTCAATTACCTACTGTAAAACCACCTACATTCATATAATAAAATGTAGCGCCCCCGGCAAAAGGGACGTTAGTACTATGGAATAGTACTAGTATGTATGAACAAACTTTACCCTAAGTACAATCAAACAATACACAAATAAGAGACAGTAATAGAACCAATCAATCAATGCAAGTGGAAATAAACAACCAAAATCAACAAGTTTCACAATCTCTCTTTTTCCCCTTTCAACATCACCATATTCAAGAGTTTCATAGAATTTTCATTTCAATAGTGATAATGATCACATTCCATCCTTATTATCTCGGCCACCTTTATTACCTCGGCCACCCTTATCACCACAATCCATCAACCTTATTACTTCGTGTTGCGGCGCGAAACCCGACCTCGCCTGAAAATTTAATCCATCCTTATCACCATAACCCACACCTTATTACTTCGTGTTGCAGCGCGCAACACGACCCCGCCTGACAATTTAAATTCATAACAACAACCACAACCAATTACATCACAAGAATCATCATTTCAAGGAACGCAACATTTCAACACTTTATTTATTTGGGCCCAAGGCACCATAATTCTCACCAAATAGTAATTCATATACAAGGCATTTCCATAATTGATCAACCTGTTCGCACCATTTCACATCGATACCCCCGAGCAATTATAAGCTTTGCACACCATAAGGTATGCATGCCAAATCATTTTTCTCAATCGCATATAACACAGTGGTTTGGAAATCAACTAAGACAGTTAATTAGTATTTTATATCACAAGGAACACATACCGTATGCTTGTCACAACAAGGGGATTCTACAAGAGTTAAAGTTAGCCATACATACCTGTGGTCGAAATTCCTTTTTAACTTTTACTCACAAATCACCGAACCGACTAGTACCGTCAATCTAGTTCACCATTAAACATATTCAACTCAGAATTGGAAATCATGCATGTTACTCCTCCCTTTTCACCGGTAAGGGTAATAAGAGAGTTTTTCCACTTTAAGTGACATAATCAAAAAATGCGATTATGTATTTATTTAGAGTCGCCACTTGGGATAATTATATGGTGTCCCAAGTCACCAGTTTAAATCCCAAATTGAGGAAATTTGACTCTGTTTA
>ML374840.1:14312-48343 GCA_005239525.1 Nicotiana knightiana
CAAACCCCCCCCCCCCCCCCTGCCACCACACGCGCCCACACTGTGCGATCGCAATAGGCCTCACGCGACGGCACTGCCCTGCTTTCTCCCACTATGCGATCGCGGACCATTAATGGAGATCGCATATAACAATTTCTGCTGCCTCACCAACAAACTTATGCGATCATAGCCCCACCATTGCAATCGCATATAAGGAAACCAGAACCAAGAAAATACAGCAGCAGTAGTCCTTTTAAGGCCAAACACACTCCGGTAACCACCCGAAACACACCCGAGGCCCCCGAGACCTCAACCAAACCTACTAACACACCCCATAACATCATTCAAACTTATTCGAGCCTTCGAAACACATAAAACAACGTAAAAACACCAAAATCACATCAAATTCAAGCCTATGAACTTTGAAACTTCTAAATTCCGCCAATGATGCCGAAACCAACCAAAACATGTCCGAATGACTTGAAAATTTGCACACATATCCATAATGACATTACGAACCTGCTCGAACTTTCGGAATTCCGTTTCGATCCCGATAGCCTATTTTCCCCTGCCGACCGGAAATCGCCAAAAACTAACTTTCGCCAATTCAAGCCTAATTCTACTCCGGACAACAAAACTTCATTCCGAACACACTCCTAAGTCTCAGATCACCTAACGAAGCTATCCGAGCCATAAAATCCACATTTCGAGGTCGTTTCCCAATAAGTCAACTCCCAGTTGATTTTTTCAACTATTAAGCTAATTTAAGAGACTAAGTGTCTCTGTTCTCACCACGACCACTCTGAACCCGAACCAACCGACCCAACACAACATAAATAGGCTAAGCAGCATACGATAAAGCAGAAACAGGGGAAACGAGGCTAAATTCACGAACAACCGGCCAAGTCGTTACATCCTCCCCCTCTTAAACAAACGTTTGTCCTCGAACAGGTCTAGAAATATACCTGGAGTCTCGAATAAGTGAGGATATCTTCTCCGCATCTCCCGCTCGGTCTCCCAGGTGGCATCCTCCACCGGCTTCTCCCTCCACTGAACCTTAACTGAAGCTATATCCTTAGACCTCAGCTTTCTGACCTGACGACCCAAAATAGCCACTGGCTCTACCTCATATGACATATCACCCGCGAGATGAACCATGTTGAAGTCCAAAACATGAGACGGGTCACCAACATACTTCCGGAGCATCAAAACATGGAACACCGGATGAATACTCGATAATCTGGGAGGCAAGGCAAGCCTATAAGCCACCTCCCCAATCCTCTGGAGCACCTCAAATGGCCTAATGAACCAGGGACTCAGCTTTTCCCTCTTCCCGAACCTCATAACACCCTTCATGTGTGACACCTTCAGCAACACCTTCTCCTCAACCATGAAAGACACATCTCGGACCTTCCGGTCTGCATAACTCTTCTGCCTAGACTGCACCGTGCGAAGACTCTCCTGAATCAACTTCACCTTAACCAACACATCCTGAACCAAGTCTGTGCCCAATATCCTAGCCTCGCCCTGCTCAAACCAACCAACCGGAGATCTGCACCTCCTACCATATAAAGCCTCATACAGAGCCATCTGGATACTCGACTGATAACTATTATTATATGCAAGCTCCGCGAGTGGCAGAAACTGGTCCCATGAGCCCCCAAAATCAATGACACAGGCACACAACATATCCTCCAAAATCTGAATAGTACGCTCCGACTGCCCGTCGGTCTGAGGATGAAATGATGTGCTCAACTCAACCTGAGTACCTAACTCCCTCTGCACGACCCTCCAAAATTGAGATGTGAACTGAGACCTCCGTCAGAAATGATAGAAACTGGAACCCCATGCAATCGGACAATCTCCCTGAAGTAAATCCCAGCTAACTGCTCCGAAGAATAAGTATTACCAATAGGAATGAAGTGTGTGGACATGGTCAGTCGATCCACAATAACCCATATAGCATCAAACCTCCTTAAAGTCCGTGGGAGCCCAACTACGAAGTACATGGTGATCCGCTCCCACTTCCACTCCGGAATATCTAATCTCTCAAGCAATCCACCTAGTCTCTGGTGCTCATACTTGACCTGCTGAGAGTTGAGACACCAAGCCACAAACTCAACAAAATCCCTCTTCATCCGCCTCCACCAATAATGTCGTCTTAGATCCTTGTACATCTTCGCGGCACCTGGATGGATGGAATACCGCGAATTACGGGCCTCAGCTAGAATCAAGTCTCGAAGTCCATCCAAACTGGGCACGCAAATCCAGCCCTACATCCTCATGACCCCGTCATCACCAATAACCACATCCCTGGCATCACCGCGACGGACCCTGTCCTAAAAAATGAGCAAGTGTGGATCATCATACTGGCGTGCTCTAATATGATCATAAAGAGATGACCTGGAGGCTACATAATCCAATACCCGTGGGGGCTCTGATAGATCCAATATCACCAACTGACCCGCTAAAGCCTGAACATCAAGTGCTAAAGGTCGCTCTGCTACTGGAAGGTAGGCTAGACTCCCCAAACTCTCTGCTCTGCGACTCAAGGCATCGGCCGCTACATTGGCCTTCCCCAGATGATATAGAATGGTGAGGTCATAATCCTTGAGAAGCTCTAACCATCTCCTCTGACGGAAATTCAGATCCTTCGTCTTAAGCAGATGCTGCAAACTACGGTGATTAGTGAAAATCTCACAATGCACTCCATATAAATAATGACGCCAAATCTTCAAGGCGTGGACAATAGCTTCTAGCTCAAGATCGTGCACTGGATAATTCTTCTCGTGCACCTTCAACTGTCTGGACTCGTAGGCAATCACCCTACCATCCTGCATCAAAACCGCTCCAAGGCCAACTCTCGAGGCATCACAGTAAACTGTATAGGAACCTGAACCCGTAGACAAACCCAACACCGGAGCTGTAGTCAAAGCTGACTTGAGCTTCTGAAAGCTCTCCTCACACTCCTCAGTCCACCTGAACTGAGCACCCTTCTGGGTCAGTCTGGTCATAGGTACTGCAATAGATGAAAATCCCTCTACGAAATGGTGATAGTACCCTGCCAAACCAAGGAAACTATGAATCTCGGTAGCTGATGACAGTCTAGGCAAGCTCTGTACCTCCTCTATCTTCTTCGGATCAAACTGAATACCCTCACTGGACATCACGTGCCACAATAACGCTACTAAATCAAGCCAGAACTCACACTTCAAAAATTTTGCATACAATCTCTTCTCCCTCAATGTCTGAAGCACAACTCTCAAATACTGCTCATGATCCTCTTGAGATTGGGAATACACCAAGATATCATTGATAAACACGATGACAAAAGAATCCAGATAAGGCCGGAATACACTGTGCATCAAGTGTATAAAGGCTGCTGGGGCATTGTTCAGCCCGAATGACATAACCAGAAACTCATAATGACCATATCTAGTCCTGAAAGCAGTCTTCGAAATGTCTGGCCCCCGAATCATTAACTCATGATAGCCGGAACGCAAGTCAATCTTTGAAAATACCCTGGAACCCTGCAACTGATCAAACAAGTCATCTATACGAGGCAAGGGATACCTGTTCTTCCCCGTAACCCTGTTCAGCTGTCGATAATCAATACACATGCGCATAGAACCATTCTTCTTCTTCACAAACAACACCGGTGCACCCCAAGGTGACACACCAGGCCGAATAAACCCCTTATCTAGGAGTTCATGAAGCTGCTCCTTTAATTCCTTCAGCTCCGCTGGTACCATACAATAAGGTGGAATAGAGATAGTCTGAGTGCCTGGCACCAGGTCAATACCAAAATCAATGTCCCTGTCAGGTGGCATGCCTGGCAGGTCTGCAGGAAACACGTCCGGAAAGTCACGGACCACAGGAACCGAGTCAATAGCGGGTGTCTCACCACTGACATCCCTCACAAAAGCCAGATATGATAAACACCCCTTCTCAACCATGCGCTGGGCCTTCAGGTAGGAAATCACCCTGCTAGGCACATACTCAGAAGAACCTCTCCACTCAACCCTCGGACATCCTGGCATAGCTAAGGTCACAATCCTAGCATGACAATCAAGAACAGCATGACACAGAGATAACCAATCCATGCCCAATATCACATCAAAATTGACCATGATGAGTAACAGTAGGTCCACTCGGGTCTCTAGACCCCCAATAGATACAACACACGACCGATACACACGGTCCACAACAATCGTATCGCCCACCGGAGTTGACACATGAACAGATGTAACTAAATACTCATGGGGCATATCCAGAAAATGGGCAAAACATGATGAAACATAGGAATATGTAGAACCAGGGTCCAATAAAGCCAAAACATCTCGGCGATAGACTGAGACAATACCTGCAATCACTGCATCGGAGTCCATAGCATCTGACCTAGCTGGAAACGCATACATACGGGCCTGAACTCCACCTTCTCAACCTCCCCCTCTAGGGCAACCTCTAGCTGACTGACTACCACGTTTGGCTTCCTGGGTGGGTGGTGAAGTAACTAGAGCTGAAGTCGAAGTCTGTCTCCTCAGCTGAGATGTACCTCCAAGAAGATGAGGACACTGACTCCTCATATGCCCGAACTCTCCACACTCATAACAACTCCCTGGAGCTGGAGACGGGGACTGAAAGGAACCCCTGGCACCAGAATAGCCACCAGAAGAACCATGCATAGAGGAACCCTGAACTGATGGTGCTCGAGCTGCAATTTGGGCTGGAAGGGCACCGAATTAAGAACGGCCTGGCTGAGAGCTGCGGGGACCATGCCCCAAAGATGCACCACTACAGGATGGGCGGACTGGCTGAGGAGGCCTGAACGAACGGCCTCTACCATGCTGAAACTGATCGCTGGAAGGAGCACAAACTAGAACCACCCGATCCACGAGGCCTCTTGGCCTCTCTCTCTTCCCCCTCCTGGCGGCAGACCGACTCAATATCTCAAGAAATATCAATAACCTGCTTGAAGGTAGCACATGATACTCTCTTCCGAGTCATAAAAAGGTGGAGCTAATAAGTGAGGCCATCCACGAACCTCCTATTCCTCTCCCTATCAGTAGGGACCAACTTGGTGGCATGAGGAGCCAACTCCGAAAACCGCATCTTATACTGCGTCACTGATAGCTCCCCCTGACGCAACTGCTCAACATGCCTGCACTGCTCCTCCCTGTGAGACTGGGGTACATACTTCTCCAAGAAGATAGTGGAGAAATGTTGCCAGGTGAGGGGTGTTGAACCAACAGGCCTACGCCTCTCAAAAGACTCCCACCAAGTGAAAGCAGCACCAGAAAACTGAAAAGTAGCAAATGAAACCCCACTGGTCTCCAGAATTCCAGCAGTACAGAGAATCTTCTGACACTTATCCAGAAAACCCTGGGCATCCTCGCCCTCAGCACCACTGAATGTGGAGGCTGAAGTATACTAAATCTCTCCAGCCTACGTTGCTCATCATCTGGCATAGCTGGAACCACGAAGTCCTAAACTGGAGCAACCGGCTGGGCTGGAACCGTCCCGATGTCTGATGGCCCTGAGTAACCTGCTCAGGTGTCCAGGCAACTGCAGTCTGACTGTTTCCCCCGGCCTGAGAAATAGAGGTAGTAGAAGATGTAGCAACTGCCTGAGCAATGGTGGTACATACTGTCAAGATCTGGTCCAAGATCTCCTGAAGAATCGGAAAAACAATAGGCACTGCCGGTGCCTGAGCCTGTCCCGCTAGAGTATCTGCAGCGGGGATCTACTCCTGAATAGTAAGGGGGGTCAACTGGTACAGCCCTGGCTGCCGCACGGGCTGGCCCTCTACTTCTACCACAGCCTCGACCGCGGCCTCGACCCCTCGCTGGTCTAGCTGGTGGCTGATCACCCCGATCAGTAGCGCGAGTCCTCACCATCTGTGAGAGAATGAAACAACAGAAGTTTAGATTTCCAGAATCAACAAAATGGCACGACAGAATTCAAGAAAAATGAGATTGTTCCTAAAGCTCCTGCGGCCTCTCGAAGACAAGTACAGACGTCTCCGTACAGATCCGCAAGACTCTACTAAACCTGCTCATGACCGTTGAGTCCTATGTAACCTAGGCTCTGATACCAACTTGTCACGACCCCAAATCCTAAGCTGGTCATGATAGCGCCTATGATGGAACTAGGCTAGCCAACCATTACAGAATTTGGAAACGCTTATTTGCAGTAAAACTAGTCAATCACCGGTGCAGTCGACCGTTCTGTGCCCTTCCCCCTCAAATTGTACGCTTGAGGGTACCAATCTAGACCTATATAAAAACCTTACTCTGATAATAACTGTACATGCATCATGGTCAAACCTAGCCTGGGTTAATAGGTTGTCCGTATAATAACTCTTTAAGTAAAGCCTTGTCCAAAGCCCACCGGGGTTTCCATAATCCCAACAGACGCAACCATGATCTGTGCATTATTTGGAGAAATAAATGTTGATATGTTAATCGTTAATGTATAAATAGTCGAATACGGAAGGGTAAAGGGTCAAACCTTGTTTATTTTGCAGAAAATGAGGTACGAAGTCCCCAGGTTCAGCATGGTCCGATATATAGCACCGTTATTGCTAGATTGATGGGAGGACCTTCCGTCAAGTGACAAAAATCATGTGAAAAGGGTCCTCGGATACTTACATTCCTTATTAGACATCCAACCAAAC
The DNA here is from genome assembly GCA_005239525.1 of Nicotiana knightiana. Classification (NCBI taxonomy): domain Eukaryota; kingdom Viridiplantae; phylum Streptophyta; class Magnoliopsida; order Solanales; family Solanaceae; genus Nicotiana; species Nicotiana knightiana. The sequence goes on from ML374840.1 coordinate 20,968, forward strand.
AACATGTTAATAGAAGCTGGTACTATGTTCTGGGACGGAGAAAGGGTTGTATTCCATTTTGGAAACATAGAAATGACTCCTCCTTTGGAGAAAATAGGGGATTCGCTGGACTACCTTGGGACAATCCTGGTTTATTGGTACCGAAAAATCGCACCCCCAGGGGGTCTCTGAAAATGATGGGCTTAAGAAAGAACGATGACTTGGTATGTTTGAAGAAGTCCTATATACTTTTTGAATTCCTTTATGAATGATACGGACATAGAAAATCTTACCGTATCTTTCATCACGAGTTCTCCATCACCTCCCTGGATTCATCGTAGGGTTTTCGTGTTCATCATCTTCTTTTTGGGTATGATAGTGTTTCCAAGCAAATTGGACAGGATTCACACCAGACTCGCCATGGTAACCAAAGCCTTAATGGAGGGAATCGAGGGACAAACGTACACTATTGTTCCTATGATTATAGCAAAAATATATCGGGCTTTGGATCATTGCTAGAAAGGGTTCAAACATTTCGAGGGTTGTAATTTGCTGCCACAGATTTGGTTGCTGGAACATCTCCAGAGAGGCCAAAGTCGCCAAGAGTTTCCACAAAGACCATGGAATGATCACATAGATTTCTATCACCCAAAAGAATTACCTTTATCCCAGACATGTTTGCTCAACCAGAGAATGCTACAGAATGGGTACAATTTTTTGACAACTTGACCGAGGACCAGGTTCATTAGATGTTCGAGTGGTTCCCTACCAGTGAATTCATCATCAGATCCAGGGATGTTCCTTATTTGGTATTGATCGGGTTAAGGGGCATACACCCCTATGTTCCTATCGAGGTCATGAGACAAGCTGGTAGAAAACAAGTCATACCGTGAGTCTCTAAAATGAGTCACTACAGAGCAGATTTTCAAGATGATGACATCCCGTACAAATTTGAAGTTCAACACATGGGGAACTTGAAGGTCATTGTGAAAAGGACACCATCAAACCAGATCAATACCACGCAGGGCATGTGTATTTCAACCTATCATGGTTGGACGATAGCATAACAGGAATAATCGAGCAAGGGGTCGGTCGAGGAAACAGAGTCATATATGAAGTTGTTGAAGCACAGGTGAAGTATAACAGACTGTGCAAAAGAGTTCACGAGTCCGAGGCTGAGCATTTGGAACAACACACGATCGATATGGATGCAATCAATGAATGGACGAAAATGGTTACTAGGTCAACGGAAAGGCTGGAGTATCTAAAGCAGGGCTTAATGGAGTTAGAGGGGAAGATGAGGAAAAGATTCATAGACTGCCAGAATGCCGAGGGTGACGAAGGAGGACATCTAGAAAAGGCATACCTACTACTGGACATGCACGACTTAGGGAACCTGATCGATGGAGCCAAGAAATCCAAACTTGGAGAAGGTCCCTCTGGGACCAAGTAGATTAGGTTTATTTGCTTTAGAATTACTTTTCGAATGTAATAAGGCAAACAGGATTAGTGACTTATTTATTTATTGTTGTTTTAGATTCGTCTTATTTATGATGTTAATGAGATGAGGCAATTATTGGCTTTAAATTTCTCCAAATCTACTTGTCGCTAGGCCAACCTCAGGCACAACAAGGCTCCCAAAATAGGATGCGAATTCACATTTCCGCAATATGTGTTTAAATACTGCACATACTTTTCCACAATTCTCACTAACTTGGCTACCTTTTTGTTTTTCTTTCTTTTTGATTATTCCCATTCCCCAAGGTTGGTTCACACATACTGGCATCATCAGCATATCACACCAGATCCAGAGGCCCTCCACCACCTCCTCCTCCTCCTCCAAGTAACCCGAAAAGAAAAGGAAAAGATAAGATGGACGATATGAGTAGTGTCAGGAAAGACAACTCTACACATGCTGAGAACGTGGAAACTTCCGATGTGGGAGTATTCCAGCAATAAATAATTTGGTCTTACGGCTGGAACAGAAAATACTTGAATTGCAAGGAGAGCTTGAGCAGGTCCGCAACTTGGAAAACCTCTCCCTCACCCTAAACGTCCCAGATATCAATCAATCAAACACCCAAAACCCAGTACCTCCTCAAAACACACCAAACCAACATCCACAAAATCCTCCCGCACCCCACCAATATGCAACACCTCCCCAAAATCATATTCATTTACCCATACCTACACCCCCTCAACACTAGAATCTCCCGACTCAATATTCACAAACCACTTATCAGACTTCTCAGATTACCCCACAGCCTATCCATGATCCTCAAAATTCAATCAATGATCACCACTATACCCAAACCCCCAACATTCATCAAAACAATCCCATATATGTGGAAACCCTACCCCACTCCACTCAACCAATCTCATATACACCAGAATCAACCGAGAAGGACCTGCTCATTAAAAATATGGCAGATGAGCTCAAGAAGCTCACAAGCTGAGTCCAGGGCGTTGAAAGAGGTAAAGGAATTGAATTTGAATTATGAGATCCGTGCATTCAGCTAGACGTGGAACTGCTGGAGGGTTACAAACCTCCTAGGTTCGAAATGTTTGATGGAATAAGCAACCAAAAGGTAAATTTGAAACCTATTGTGACAAGCTCGTAGGGGGTGGGAAGGACGAAAGGATTCGTATGAAGTTGTTCATGAGAAGCCTCACTGGAGACGCCCTATCTTGATACATAAGTCAAAATCCCAAGAAATGGGGTTATTGGGTAAGCATGGCATCGGACTTCATGGATAGATTTAGATTCAATACAGAAAATGCATTGGATGTCTTCTACATACAGAATCTCAAGAAGAAGCCAACAGAGACTTTTCGCAAGTATGTTACTCGGTGGAAGTCAGAAGCAGCAAAGGTCAGGCCGGTATTAGAAGAAGAGCAGATGAAAAAAATTCTTTGTCAGAGCTCAAAATCCACAATATTATAAGAGGTTAAGGTCATTGATAATGACAGGTTCTCCGACATCATCAAGATCGGAGAAAGGATTGAAGAAGGTATCAAAAGCCGAACGGTAACAAAGTTTTAGGCACTGCAGGCCACAAACAAAGCATTACAATACGGAGGCATATCAAAGAAGCAATAAGTAGGGACAGTAATGGTAGTCCAATGTCCGAAATCTCCATTCGTATACCAAACACCTCCACCCACATACCAACCTTGACCTCCCATATATACTCAACCCGCCACCGCCTACTACACTTATAACACCCAACTAGCCTACTATCATTCACCTTCAACTCGTCCAAACTATCAAAAACAGGCCTAATTTCGATCGCAAACCACCCAAACAATACACCCCTATTGTTGAACCCATCGACCAGTTATATGAAATATTGAAGGTTGCCGGATATGTCACCCTTATTATCGCCATGGCTATGGAAAACTCATCCCAATGGGTCAACCCAAACAAGACATGTGCATACCATTCCAGCATGAATGGATATACCATTGATGAATGTCACACTCTGAAAGACAAGATCCATATGTTGATTGATACCAAGGTCATACAGGCCAAGGAAGCCGCACCCAATGTCCGCAACAATACCCTCTCAGATCATAGGGGTGAATGAGTCAATGTGATAGAAACCGATGAAGAATGGGATCCCAAGGGATAACTCGGGGTTATTCGGGAAGGTGATGACACTAAGAAACCTGCAGTCACACTCAATCCCATTGTGGTGCAGGTACAACCACAAGTTGAAGTTAAAGTAGCCGCATCGGCTCCCTTTGAAGTAGAAGTGACACCACCTACAACTACACCTACTCCATTTGAGGTAGAAGTAACCATACCTTTCACTGTGACGGTGGCATCCACACCACCCTTCAATTCCAACATTGTACCTTGGGATTATGTTGCAAAATCTAGGAGAAAAGGGAAAACAAAGGTGGAAGAGTCCGGTGCTGCACAAGGAATGACTAGAACGGGAAGAATCTACACACCTGAAAGTTTGGGAGGGACAAGTAAGGAAGCTACCACCAAAAACCCCATCATTGAAACTGGTATGGATGATCTCTGGAGGAAAGTACAGGCAATGGAGTGCTCTATTGTTGATTATCTGAACAAAACTCCCGCCCAGATATCCATCCTATCACTGCTGCAAAATTCTGAGGCGCATAGGAATGCTCTGATGAAGGTGTTGAACGAAACATATGTCCCCAACAATATTACCACCGGAGAAATGGCCAACATGGTGGGGCAAGTACGGGAGATCCATAAGATCACTTTCCACGAAGATGAGTTTCCACCTGAAGAATTGAGCCATAACAGGGCCCTGCACATCACAGTGCAATGTGAAGATAAGTTCATCATCAGAGTTTTGATAGATGGAGGGTCCAGCCTCAATATTTGTCCGCTCACAACTCTGAAGAGGTTGGACAAGGGTCTACATGAAATACGAGCATGATCTATGAATGTGAAGGCGTTCGATGGGTCACAAAGAGCCATAATTAGAGAAACTAATCTATATTTGCAGATGTGTCCTACCTGGTTTGATGTTGAATTTCATGTGCTAGACATATCCGCCTCCTACAATCTGTTGTTGGGACAACCTTGGATACATGCCGCTGAGGCTGTTGCATCTACTTTGCACCACGCTGTGAAATTTGAATGGAACCATCAGGAAGTGATCATCCATAGAGATGGAAGCAATCCCATTTACAATAATCAGACTGTTCCAGTAGTGGAGAACAGAAGGAAGTTAGGTGGAGAAACTTACCATCACATCGAGCGTGTTAACACAATCGAGAAGGATAAGTGGTGGAGTAGTAAAATAGAAAGCATATTGGCATGGAGAGGGTATGAACCTGGTAAGGGGCTTGGAAAGAATCTCCAAGTAATCGCCAAACCAATACAGCTGAAACGTTATGGTAAAACCTTTGGGCTCAGATATCAGTACACCTGGCACGAGTATCGAGATTGGTCGCCACCATGGCATGGTCCCTATTACCCTCTCGAGCAACCAGTGCCGCATCCGAGTCAGACCTTTCAGCAGGCCAGTACAATATGTGGATCCGAGGAGGAAGAAGCTTTGGCTGCGCTAAGGAATTTGTTTTTAGAAGATGATGATATGGATTGTTATATGATAGTTGAGGAGGAGGAGGAGGAGGAGGAAGAAGGCCTTACTATTCAGACAGTGGAGAAGGGAGCATTTCTCAAGAACTGGACCGCTACACCATCAACGGCCCGACGAGTCCCAGAGTAGCAAGGCTGCTAGCATCATTTATTTTTGAAAATATAATTTCTTCTTGAGCATTTTGTTTTAAATAATATTTTCATTGTTCCATTTTGAAAAACATTATTTGAGTTATTGAAATCACTTTGTTTGACATTTTTATATTTACCAATGGCTTGATGTCTTATTATTACTATTTTCATTCATATATTTCTCTCTACAATATTACTATTTCTTATCTTGATGAACCAACGACTGTGATATGTAATGATACAAAGCAACACAAGGACAGTGACTCGGAAGAAATAGAAGAAGAAGATGTGATGCCCGAGGAATTCCATTTTCCCCAAAATCAGAAACTGGGGCAGAATTTTGAGGAGGACCCTAAAAATTCTGAAGCAAGTTCAGGAAATAGCAGCATACAGAATAGCCCGAAAATCACTTAGTTAACTGGGGCAGAATTTTGGGAAAACCCTCAAAATTCTATGGCAAAGAAAGTAGAAATGTCTCTAATAATGTCACAGTTACTGGTTCACCTAACTAATTTCTAAATTTCATATTACTATGTCTTTGAAAACTATACGCATGCTTTTGAAAAGAAACTTTACTTTTTGGCCAAATGCTACCCATGGTAACTTGAACAGGACTCTCGGGTAGAGTGGAGCAGATCAAGCAGAAAAAGACACAAACCAACCTCCCTTGCAAAACTCACAAATTTTTCTTTGGATGCAGCAATAATAGGCATCGACGCAACAACTCAATTTCTATACACAAAACACATTGTCAGCTAAGAATGCTTCACTCTTACTCTTGCATCTGCACGAGACTAAGCTCTATCTCAATTCTTGCATGAGGTTAAGCCCTGCCTCCCCATCTGCATAAATCTAAGCATTGCCTTCTCTCTACATGAGACTAAGCCATGTCTCAATTCCTGCATGAGGCTAAGCCCTGCCTCCCATCTGCATAAGGATAAGCATTGCCTTCTCTCTGCATGAGACTAAGACCTGCCTCAATTCGTGCATGAGGCTAAGGCCTGCCTATCTGCATAAGGCTAAGCATTGCCTTCTCTCTGCATGAGACTAAGCCCTGCCTCAATTCGTGCATGAGGCTAAGCCCTGCCTATCTGCATAAGGCTAGGCATTGCCTTCTCTCTGCATGAGACTAAGCCCTGTCTCAATTCCTGCATGAGGCTAAGCCCTTCCTCCCATCTGCATAAGGCTAAGCAGTGCCTTCTCTCTGCATGAGACTAAGCCCTGTCTCAATTCCTGCATGAGGCTAAGCCCTTCCTCCCATCTGCATAAGGATAAGCATTGCCTTCTCTTTGCATGAGACTAAGCCCTGCCTCAATTCGTGCATATGGCTAAGCCCTTCCTCCCATCTGCATAAGGCTAAGCAGTGCCTTCTCTCTGCATGAGACTAAGCCCTGTCTCAATTCCTGCATGAGGCTAAGCCCTTCCTCCCATCTGCATAAGGCTAAGCATTACCTTCTCTCTGCATGAGACTAAGCCCTGTCTCAATTCCTGCATGAGGCTAAGCCCTGCCTCCCAATCTGCATAAGGCTAAGCATTGCCTTCTCTATGCACGAGACTAAGCCTGTCTCAATCCTGCATGAGGCTAAGCCCTACCTCCCAATCTGCATAAGGCTAAGCATTGGCTTCTCTCTACATAAGACTAAGCCCTGCCTCCCAATCTTCATAAGGCTAAGCATTGCCTTCTCTCTGCATGAGACTAAGCCCTGCCTCAATTCCTACATGAGGCTGAGCCCTACCTCCCATCTGCATAAGGCTAAGCATTGCCTTCTCTCTGCATGACACTAAGCCATGTCTCAATCCTTGCATGGGGCTAAACCCTGCCTCACATTCTGCATAAGGCTAAGCATTGGCTTCCGTCTGCATAAGACTAAGCTTTGTCTTGTTATCACACATAGCTCTGCACCTCATGGGCTGAAATATAGCCAACTTGTCCGAAGGCGTCATAGTCTGAAGGCATCATCCTCATCGCCGGAAGACATCATTCCCTGGCCTGAGGATCTCTCAAACTTACACATCATTATTTAAAGGCATCATGGTCTGGAGGCACCATCTTCATGGCCCGAGAACATCATTTCATGGCCTGTGAATCTCTTACCACAATTCATGGCCCGTGCATCATGGTCTAAGGACGTCATCCTCACCGTCCAAAGACAATCTTCATAGTCCAAAAGGAATTTGCATCATGATAAAGTTTACGCAATAATTTATGCATATGTGTTTGCAGTGTATTTTTGTAAATTTGCAGGTGGTCCAGAGAGTAACCGTTATCCCAACAGGAGAAATCCCGCTCCAGTTCCCATCCACATCCTTCAAAGTATCCCAAACATAACCATTCACCATCCATTACCCAGTCTCATTTACCCATAGCCGTTTCAAACTCCAATTAGCCCTACTTGGAACATTTTGTCCGTTTTTGCAACAACTCCATTGGTTTACTCCATCATTGGATCCAGAGCTACACCCGACCTGATTCTTGTAAAATAAAGGATATGTAGGCCGCTCAGAAACCGGAGTGCGGCCTATATTCTTTCAAATCACCCTATTCGGTCAAATTGGTCATCATTTCTTTACCCGACAACTCGTTCATCCTTCCCAAGTAAAGAGGGGAAACTGTTGATACCTACTTTTTCCTTATATTTCTCAAAAATACATATATACCTTCAAAATAGTGCATGAGCATTATCAAGTTTTTTCCATAATTTTTTATAATTTTTAATAAAAGCTTTTAATCAATTTATTCCTGTATTTTATTATATAAGTAATTATTAATTGCATCTCAAATAAATTTATGATGATTTATAATTTAATTTTTATCATCTATATCCGTATTAAGCTTTAAATTTTTTATATATTTATTATAATTGTATTTTTGCATCATTAGGCTAATTTGCATATTTTGCAATAATAGCCCATATATATATATATATATACATATATATATATACATATATATATATATATACATATATATATATATATACATATATATATATACATATATATATATATATATATGCATAATTACATTATTTATATTAAAAAAATGACTTTTTTATATTTTTATAATGTTAAATAATTGTTTTCAATCATTTTCATGCACAAGTGATATTTTTTCTATTTATTAATTATTTTTTATAAATGATTTATTTATTAAATTGAGTATTTAAAATATAGCCCCTAAAAACCCAATTTCGGACCTATACATTACCCAATTACCCCAAATATCCAATACCCAAATACCTATTAACCCAGACCTATACCCGTCCAAAACACCCGACCCAGCCTTTTTAAATCACAACCGTTGATCTCTGAAAATCAACGGCTCGTACCACTCCACCCCTTTTTAATTATAACCTACCCGTCTAACCCTAACACATTTCGCCCACTCCGCCTCCCTCAAACTCTCTCTTCTTCTTCTCCTCTCAAAACCCTAGAGCCGTCACTCAAAATCTCCCTGATTCTAACCCCAAGAATGGAATCAATCTATGATTCCTTACCTTATTTGGTCCTATCTCCTTACTGGCTACCCGATTTTGGTATTTCCTAATGGCTTGCCTAAAATGTCCAGCAGATCTTGAGAGATTCAAACCAAATCTGGTCCAAAATCCTTAACCTATTGTGTATTCCGTCCGTGTTCATCCCGTATTCTTTGTGAGTACGGTTGTTTTACGTATCTCTTGTGGATTCTTACTTAGCCCTAAAGGTTAGGGTTTCAGTTTCTCTTTGATTCGAACCTAAACTGGTTCAAACTTTGATTTTTAGAATTATCTCGTCTATATTCACTTCATTATGCGTGATCTGCCTATTCTTGTTAATTCCCTTTATTTGCCCTAAATTAGGGTTTCAGGCCTAGTTCAATTCTGATTTTTCTTTTCGAACAACTTCATGTCTATATTCATTCTATGAAGCATGTGACTCTTTGTCTTTTTATTTCTGCTGATTATGTGCTTTACCTAAAAATTAGGGTTTAAATCTTTCCTTCCTTACTGATTTTAAATATTTTTCTTTTTCGTATATGACTAAAACTTTCCTTACTTCTGCTCAATATACCATTTTCCCTTTATTTTCTTACCTTATTTGCCTTGAAATTGACTGTTAATTGGTATTTTCCTTATTTTAAATATTTCTCGCCTGATTACACGCTGTTATGCCCTGTTAATAGACTGAACTTTGACTTCAATTGATTTTATGATTAATTTGTTTCCTTACCTATATGCTTTTGATTACTTCCCTTATTTGTAGGTATAATTGAACACTACTTAAACCCTTTCCCATCTCCCCTTTATGAGACTTGAACTCTAATACTCTCGTTGAAACTTAGATTCTTTGCTCTAATTCTCTTTACTCATTGTTTCTGGTCTTGGCCGGCTGAAATCCAAGGCCATTTGATTCTGGACTTACTATTGTCGTTACTTGCTTTCCTGCTTAACTGGTAAGCCCTAATCCCTTTTCACTTCATTCTTCATATTTTTCGTAATATGCGTTGGTCTACCAACATATTTGAATTCCGAGTATGATTCTACGCTTATGGTTTATGACTTTGTCTAATCCTATAGTTAATACTATTAACTTAAGATTAGTTATTTTGAATAATATGAATCCTCTTAAAAGCTGGCTTAATATTTAAACTTGTCCATGCACACTGTTTGTTAATCATGCACCTGTTCTGAACTTTGCATTCCTTAAGATACTATCAACATGCAATTAGTTAACTTATTCTAACTTTGTAGATATGTAGTGTTACTTAATTCATGAGTCCTGTCAATTTGTTTGCTAACATGTCATGTGATAATCTGGTTTTTTTGCCTAAATTATTTTTGTGATTAAGCAATGGTTGTCCTAAATGTCAGCATGCTCACTTAGTATAATTAGGTGTCTTTGAAACTATGTACTTTACAAACCTTGCTTGTTTTGCTGAATGCAATTCTGTGTTCTGAACTTTATTTCTTCTGAACTCAACACTGTTTTAAAATATGTCCCTACCTCCTTTTGCTGTCACTCTTTTAAAACTTCCACTCTTAGTCCCTTAGGTTCTCAACCACCCAGTGTGAGCACTGCTCAGGATCCATGTGAAACTCTTGTGAACTCTGACACACTGAGAACTCGTTACCAATCTCTTGTGAATCATCTTCTGAATATATGGTTCTGGTGTGAGCATTGTTCTGGGTCCCTGAGGCCCTTGGAAACTTTGACACACTGAAAAACTGGTTCTATATGTGCTATGGGTGAATCACCCATTCTTGGCTATGTTGTCCCTATGAAATGAGCCTCAAAGTTGATTGGTTTGAAGGCCTGGTTTTCCAGGTTTATTTTGGCCTAATGAAGGCTCCATATTGTTCATCTTATTACTATTATGTAATTTATTCATTACTCTGGTTTGTAATAAGTTTGTAATGAATAAATGCTGGGTCATATAGTAAAATTAGGAAGGACCTTTATTTTCTTTGGGCAATTCGGGTAGATATCCTGCCAATAGGGTTTCATTTGTTATGTTAATCTTGTTTTATATCATCTTTGTTAAAATCATGTGAGTGATGTACCATGCTTGCATATTAGAAATCCTGCCTATAGGATTAAATTGCATTAGAAATCCTATCTATAGGATTAAAATTGCATTAGATATCCTGCCTATAGGTTGCATTAACTTGTCCAACAAACATATGTTAGCAATCATGCCTATAGGACCTTAATGTTTGATTTAATTGTTTTTCTGGTAATATGTACAATTTATGCCCATATTACTGCTCAATAGATACCATGCCCATAGGGTTAAGTTAACTCAATAATAGATACCATGCCTATAGGACTGAAACAAGTTTCAAAGCTAGAAATCATGCCTATAGGACTTAAGTTAGTACAATTATTAGACAACATGCCTATAGGTCTTAATAACAATTCTGGATTCGAAACTGTGATTCCTTACCGCCTGAAAGGCCCAGATATTACTGAATAAAATCAGTAGGCAAACAATAAGTCTTGACATTCGCCTTAATGAAACTGCTTCTATAAATCACTGGTTGCTTATTTCTCACATAGATATCCTGCCTATAAGACTTTAAATTAAGCATGTCAATCAATTGCGTGCCTTTGTTGTTTATGTGTGGAGGTCAATATGAGCCCATATTTTCCTCTGAAAGTCCTAATTGTTTTTACTTGTCGCACTTTTATATTTTTGAGCAACATAGGCTAGATCTAGAACTATCCCAAATAGAGGTCCTAATACCTCCAGGGCCATAGGTAAGGGACGGATAGTGAACGCATAGGAAACGAACTAGAATAGACTAGAATGCTTAAGTAACAACTTAAAGATAGTAATCGGGTAGTAGGAGATGATAGTCCATGCGCTAAATACTATGAGTGACACCCCGACTTGAGGGAGATACAAAGTATTGCACGGGGTGATTCTATAGGCTAAAAAACTTAAGACCCCTCCCATTCTTGTTCTAAAATAAATCGAGTATTTTATTTGTTCAAATTTCTTTCTTTTTCTTAGACTAATTCACTTAATGTAAGTTCAGCGGGACCAACCGTTGTGGACCTCGAGGGGTGTCTAACACCTTCCCCTCGAGATAATTTAAGCCCTTACCCGATCTTTGGTGATGTAAACTGGTAATATGAGTTATCTGCTCTAGGTGCCCTAACACACCTTAATCCGTTAGGTGGCAACTCTCTCTCAATTCCAATTCCTATTCTTTCAAAAGGAGTTGTCCCAAAAATATCGCAACCCGATTTCGCGAGAAAAATGGGGCGCAACACCTAACACCTACGGTCCTGTATGTTGGAAGGAGGTTGTTGCCAATGTTCTGCTTGGTGGTGTTTGTACATATTATTATGTTAAAATGCTACCTCGACCCAAAGAACTAAGTGCAGCTGTTGCAAATATTGTTGAGGCCCCTGAAGATGTTGGTTGGATGACATCAGATCATCGTTACATAAACGAAATGGTGCAACATTCCTTCAAACGTTTTATGCTTAGTGTCATATGGCGAGATCAATTTTCCATGGCTATAATCTCAGTGAGTAAGCTAAAATTCCGTGAAATGCCTTACCCAATTTTAACACTAGGGATGGGTAAGGAGTTGTTCACATTGAGATTACACTAAGTTGTGTTGCCCTTTCCTGTGCTGATGCAAGAGTAATGAGCCACTATGTTAAGCTTGTTGCTGATGCTTTTTTTGGTACCTTAAGGTGTGACATAAGATTGCTTTCATTGATGGAAGATGTTCATTTCCATAACTATATTATTACGCCTTGTAGCAGATGCGAAGGTGTTGCTGTGAATTGCTTGTTTGTTGTTGACAGTGTCACGCGGATATTGCTTGCAATTTCAGCTTTACTCGAACTTTGCGGGCAAGGTTCTTTTTGAGGCGGGAGGTATTGTTGTGAACTCAATAAGTGACTCGGTGAAGGGCATATTTGGAGATCTGGAAAATTATGTGTTGGACCCATTTTGAGCGTAGGCAGGGTGCTCACTGCGTGAAGTGCAATGTGAGAGAATTAGTGATAAATACGGGAGAAAGCGTAGTACATTTTATGCTGAAGTTGTCACGTGTTAGCTCTATTTTCTCATCTCTGTTCTTCTATACTTCTCATCCTCAATTTTGAGTCAGTCTATTTATCATCACCTTTCTTCTTAGTTTTCTGTTGCACTATCTTTACTATCATTAGCATTTTCATTGTAATTCTAATTAATGTTGAGTTAATACAATCAGTTGGTTTGGGTGAAATATTTGGTTTGTTACACACTTCATTACTTTAATATCTTACAGTAATAAAACATGTGCAGTTGCACACATCCATGCTTTACATGAGTATCATAATTTAGGGCATCTATATTATTGGTTTCTCGGCCTTTTGGCTAAGATCAAGCGTAGTATCCGTTCTTTCACAATTATAATTATTAAGTACTAATATAAAGAGGAAAATTCTCGTAAATAATATAATTTACAAGTTTGGTAAACGAAAACGATCATCAATTCACTCATGAATTGATTAACCTCATCATGATACATACTGTTAAAACAGATTGTGGGGCGAGAACAACAATTATATACCTATTAACGCAACGGAAGAATTATTGAACACACCATCGAAAAAATGGCCCCACATTAAACTTCGATTCACTAGTAAACAGAGTAACTAACTATTATTGATTTGGTAGTCAGTTGACAAAAAATTCGTAATAATATGACAATTATACCCTTGATAAATCGCGTGATCTGCAACCTTCCTCCTCTCCTCTCAGCAACTTTATAAAAAACCCAGAAACTTGTCCAGATTCATCTTCAGAATCACACTTGCATGAAGTTGTTTCACCTTGAAGGTAAAAATTTCATGCTAATGTAGCATGAAGTTGTTTCATGTTGAAGCTAAAACTTCATGTTAATATAGAATATTAGCATGAAGTTGTTTTACATTGAAGCTAAAACTTCATGTTAATGCATGCTGAAGTTATTTATCCTGCAGTCTACAGTTTTGTCATGAGTTTATCTGAAACTTCAGTCTAAACATGCTGAAGTTATTTAGTTCTTTTGCTAAAACTTCAGTTTAAACATGCTGAAATTACTTAGTTTATTTGCGAAAAATTTAGACTAAACATGCCTAAGTTTTTGTCTTGCAATATGTAATTTTCTAATGAGTTTTTGCTAATGCATGCTGGAGTTATTTAGTTCATTTGCTAAAACTTCAAACTAAACATGCTTAAATTATTTAGTTCATTTGCTAAAACATCATATTAAACATGCTTAAGTTATTTAGTTCATTTGCTAAAACTTCAGATTAAACATGCTTAAGTTATTTAGTTCATTTGCTAAAACTTCAGACGTAACATGCTTAAGTTATTTAATTCATTTGCTAAAACTTCAGACTGAACATGTTTAAGTTATTTAGTTCATTTTCTAAATCTTCAAACTAATCATGCTTAAGTTATATAGTTCATTTGCTAAAACTTCATTCCAAAACATCCTGAAGTTTTATCCTGCAGTCTACACTTTTTTCAATAGTCTTGAAGGGAAAAATCGTCTTTTTAAAACGCTTTTAAAAAAAAGGGTACGGATGCAAAAGGAAAAAAAATGGTACAAGTTAAAAGGGGGTCACCAAATAGGACGTCACATGCAATTTTTACGCATATATTGGAGACACTACTAAAAATCCGCTAAAAACTGGCAAAAAAAAACCGATCAAAGTTATTCGGTTATGGCGGATTACTGACCAAAACGCGATCATTTACGTGTGGACAGTATTTTGACGGTTGGAAAGGAATACCGACCAAAGTTTGTCGAAAATTACCGAACAACGTTGGTCGGTCAATTAAATTCAAAAAACAAATATTGCAAAAAAGATCGACCAAAGTTGGTTGTTATTTTAATTATGTAATCAAAAGATTCACCATCTAGGAATTGAACCAGGGTCTGTACTATGGCAGGATACTATTCTACCACTAGACCATTGGTGCATTTTGTTTTAAGATTGTCTTTTATTTGATTTATACTCTTTAATTATATTTTCGCACGAAAATAACCGACCAAAGTTGATCGGTTTTATTAAAAAATAAAATTACCGACCAAAGTTGGTCGCTTTTTAGAATGACCGGCCGAATTCACTGACAAATTTTGGTCATTTTTTTAATATCAATTTTTATTTATTTTAATTGAAAAACCAATCAAAGTTGGACGGTTTCTTGAAAAATAAATTTTGCGGGACTCAAAAAAAAAATTTCTGCATTTTTTTGCCAAAAAAACCGACCAATAAAAAAAATTATAAAATAAAATATTTTGAAAAACCGTCCAACTTCAGCCGATTTTTGGCCAGTTTTTTGACCGACCAAAGTTGGTTGGTTTTTACCGAATTTCTAGTAGTGAGATCTTTTGAAAAAGTTAGCCGCTCGACAAAAAACTATAAACAACCGCCTAGCCCACAGTAGTACATTTTAATTTGTAGCCAAAAATAAATAAATTGTGTTAACCACGGTGCTGCCGTAAAAATTGCACGGGGCGCCCTATTTGGTCGCCCCCATTTAACCTATACGCATTTTTTAAAAATCTTTTAACTTGTACCCACTTTTTAAATAACTTCAGCCCCCTTTCTTCTCCTCCTTCTCCTCCTTTGTTTTCTTCTTCTTCTTCTTCTTCTTCTTCTTCTTCTTCTTCTTCTTCTTTCTTCTGCTGCTGTTGGTGCTGCTATGGAACTTCAGTTCATGAGATTATTGCCATAAATATGTTTATCAGAGCTGAAGTTCGCCAGTTACAAAACAAAAACTTCAGCTCTAGAGCTGAATTTTGTCAGTTACAAAACAAAAACTTTAGCTCTAGGGCTGAAGTTCGCCAGTTACAAAACAAAAACTTCAGCTCTAGAGCTGAATTTTGTCAGTTACAAAACAAAAACTTTAGCTCTAGGGCTGAAGTTCGCCAGTTACAAAACAAAAATTTCAGCTCTAGAGCTGAAGTTCGCCAGTCATAAAAACAAAAACATCAGCAATTAGAAACAAAATCTTTGCGTTAAGACGTGCACAAGTTAAACAAAAACTTCAGCAAATAGAGAACAAAACTTCAGCTCTAGAGATGAAGTTCGCCAGTTACAAAACAAAAACTTCAGCTCGCCAGTTAAACTTCAGCTGAAGTTCGCCAGTTACAAAAACAAAAATTTCAGCTTTAGAGCTGAAGTTCGCCAGTTACAAAACAAAAACTTCTCCAGTTACAAAAACAAAAACTTCAGCAATTACAAACAAAAGTTTTGAGTTAAGACGTGCACAAGTTAAACAAAAACTTCAGGAAATAGAGAATAAAACTTCAGCTACTATGCTTAAGTTCAACACACTTGCTACTTCAGGCCCGTCTACTAGAATGCTGAAGTTTTGCGTGATTGTCTTTGCTACTTCAGCCCCGTATGCTGAAGTTATGCGAAAAAGCATGTACACTTGCAATTTTTTTTGCAAAGCGGACACAAGTTAAAATGTTACACAAAAAATGGGTATAGATGCAAATGCCCCTATGCTGCCGAGCCTCAACTTATACAAAATTATAATTTTTTGTTAGGATAATTTCAAAGATTATCCCTTATACTAGTTTTTAATATTATGTTTACTTTATTTATTTTAATATTTTGTGTAATAATTCTTTTAACTTATTTTTTAGTAATGCAGATAAATAGGAGTATACCTACCTACGACCACCTCGCCACTAAGAAAAGAGGAGAAAACAAAACCCAACAACAAAAACATAAATTTATGGAACATAAAGATCTGAACTCTTGAATCTTTTTCTAGATAAGTACGATAATTTATACGTGTAATTATACAAAATAAATTATCACTATACAATTTATATACAATAGACTGTCATTATACAAAATAAATACAAAATAGACTGCCATTATACAAAAAATATACAAAATAGACTGTCACTATACAAACAATATACTAAATAGACTGTCACTATACAAAATATGTAGATACAAAATAGACTGTTGCTATACAAAATAGACTGTCATTATAAAATATATATAAAATTGACTGTTGCTATACAAAAAATATACCAAATAGACATTTCGGACTATTAGATGTAATATTTATGGATTATCTTGAAACAAGTCACGATGGCGTGCACTTGTCGTTTTTGGACACATTGTAAACGCGCCACATGAAATGCACCTGTAATTTAGAACGAGTGATTTTTATAATAGTTCGAAGTTGTGGTCAGGAGCATGAGTTGCAAACCCGAGTGTGGGTTACGTAATCATGGCTAAGGTCATGATGGTATAAATGCTTATTTGAAGCAATAGTCATTGTTTAATTTATTCTCTAAATCTTTGTAGTATGAGTCTAAAAGAGGTATTTTTCGGACTATAGGGTATGCATGTATTCAAATCATCTAAGACTAAATTGGCTAGTCTTAGGCTATTTTTGGGCTATGGCCAAATCTAGCCCAATTTAGCAATTAATAATTGGGCCAATCCTATTTTTAGGCTATTTGTGAAAAGGAAAAGTTATACAATTCAACTAAGCATGTTAAATGAAGGAATTAAAGGTACAACAACATAGAATTATCAAAGATGAAAGCACATCTTTCATTGTACATATTTCTAAATTGAAATTCTGAATATATAAAAAAAAATTATCCAATTTACAAATTTTGTTCTTTGTATTTATATCAGGTTATGCTAAAAACAAGGCAATACATGTCTGGATTTTAAGAACTGGGCCTGCTATTTGGGTCAAACAGTGTGTGTTCTAAGTCCGGCCCAGTTCACATATTGGACCAGGGGCGTTTTAATATTTAAAAGAGAGAGGAAAACATGATGTTTATTTTTTACGATTCATACATACAAAAACCTAAAAAAACGTTTTGGATAGTAAATTTAGTTATACCATATGGAAAATCGATGAAGTTCGAAATGTTGAGTGAAAATATAAACCAGTCTTTACACTAGACTAAGCTGATTTTTAAGACTAAAGTCCAACGATAAAACTTTGGGCTTTATCCCCCAAGCCCAATAGCGTAAAGTGAAAGCCCAATTTAAGCTTCTTGGGCCCCCTCATAGGTCTGGCCCAGCTTTGGGGAATTGAAATTCCAAATCAGTAGAATAAAAGCAAAAACAAAATTGAATATTAATTTTAGGAAATTCCAGATTTTTAGGAAATAACAAGAAAAAATAAAGCTGAATACACATTCTTATAAAGTCCAGTCCAACTTATTACAATAAATAATGAGTAAAGGGAAAGTGTATATTACGTTCATGATAGGAGGTACACTTGTGCATTACTAAAAAAATACAGATTTCTTTATAATACATAAAAAAATGTCCTAAGTGATAGTCCTAATCTACAGCTGCCCTGTCTTCGAACGAGCTAAGATTGTTCATGGCTTTACCCGTGGAGTGCACTTCCGTAACTCACTGATTGTTTCAGTGATCAGAAATAAGAATCTATGCACCATTATGGAATGAATCTAACCATTAAAGGGTCAAACTCATTTCCGTTAATGTTATTATTGAAAGGTGAATTTCGAACATGGTTTATAAGTATATAGACATACTGATTTACAAGCAAGCAGTGACAACTTGAGCACATTCACAACAAAATAATTCAGATTTTTATGATCAAATTTAACCAATGTTCAAGACAACACTAACATATATTCTTATCGACACTAATCAACCCAAATCTCACATGTTCATGATTTTAAACTCATAGGAAAAATTCAGACAATACCAAACATTTTCCACACCAAATAAACACAGATTTTGAGCTCAAGAGCAATTTCTATTTAAAGTGGAACTGTTATATACCATAAAAATTAAAAAATAACAGCAAAGAATAACCAAATAAAGGTCAGAAAATTAAGCTTTGCAGCTTAATATAACAGCAACAAGCAGCAGTGACAAAACCCAGGAAAATGAGGCTTGAATATCAGGTATTGGAGCAAAAATCAACAAGAAAAACCCAGATTTTCAACCCAGAAAACTTGATAACTTAGAAAATCAGCAGCTATAACCCATGTTTCAGAATACCAAGACTGAGGAAAAACCAAAATTTTAAGATATTTTCTGCATTTCTTTGAGTTTTTTTTCGGTGTAGGATTTCTACTATATGTGTGTGTGTGTGCAATTTATGTACTCAGATTTGTGTAGAGTCTTTCAGCTGCCAAGAGTCTATTTTCAGATGTAAAAATATATCCTAGAGTATGTAAAGTGTGTATAAAGTCTGTATTATCATAGAATAAGGTAGAGTATTTTATAGGGATATTTAGGGTAGCATCTTATTAGCATATTCCTTATCTGATTGGGCTAAAAATAGTACAGGTACAACTGTCAAACCTTATCATATTGGACAATTGTACCTTTCTAGAACATTCCTATTGATTCCAACCCTTATCCCTATTTAAAGTTACTGTTTTACCCCCTAGAAAAATCTGATTTTCTTATATTTCCTAATTCTAGAAGTTTCTTGGGTTGTTACACCCAAGATTCTTCAATTGAGATTCCTGTACTACCCCTCAATACTCTTATAATTACCTTTTTAGTGTTAAAGGCTAAATTACTTATTAAGTTGGCTAATTTTATCCTAATTAAGTGATTAAGCTTAATAGCTAATCACTAATGAAGGAGTTGGAGGCTAAACATCTTCAAAAGTGAAATAAATTAAACCTAAGCAATTGAATCTAAGTAGTTATTTTTAGCGCTTAGACCAAACAAATTCAAGTGATCTTATCATGTGTGATTAACTAAGTAATTAGAATTAGTTGATTATCCTAGATTAAAAGTCAATTACCTACTTTTTAGTAATTATAATGACTAGGAGAGAGGATATAAACCTAAATCAACTAATCACTAACACTCTACTAATTGCCAAAAATCAGGATTCTATTTTAAAAACACAAATAATTGCTCAACAATTTAGGATGAATTAGTTAAGTCAGGGATTAAATTCAAACAAACAGCTACCATGCATGATTATCTACGACGGAAATCGATTAACTAATGGTCTAGCTCAGGGGAAGAAACAGTAAAAGGGAAATCTGAAAACCTAAACTAAGACTAAATCAATTAAGTCACACGCAAAAAATATCAACAATTAAACAACATATAATGGAAGGAGAATGAGAGTTTACTAAGGTATACGAAACCTAAATTCATTAGTCTAAAATCAGAAAATAGACTTAACGAGAAACAAACTAAAGAGAAGATAAATACGCTGAAATTATCAGTTAAGAACAAAGCGAATCTAGGAAAAATCATGAAACCCTAAACTAATCAGTAATGAACAGCAAAATATGAGACTAGAATTAAACGACTTATTTCAGTACACAAATAATGAAAGAAAATAAGAGCAGGGGTACCAGTTGATAGGAAAAGGCTTGGCCGTAAAAGTCGAGGTTGCTAGACTTTGGTTGGATTTCGGTGGGGTTTGAAAACAAGTCAAACCCACATGAATCAATTGCTCTTGTTAAGAGCTGGTTGATTTTGGAGTTGGTCCGCCGCTGGTAGGCGATTTTTGGGCGGTGAAGGACGGTGGGAGTCCTAGGGCGGCTAGGTTTTCTTTTGTTTGAGAGAGAGGAGAGGAAAGTGAGACGGGCTCTAGGGTTTGGGGGGTTTTGCGATAGTTATATGGGTTTTAGTGGATCAGTTCCCAGCCGTTGGATCTGGAAATATCAACGGGTGAGATGGATTGGGGCTCGAAACGGGGTCGTTTCGATAGGGGGGGAGGGTTTGGACGGGTTAAGCTGACTAGGCCGGGTGTATTTGGGTATCAGAAAGGGATTTGGGCCTAGTGTAATGACCCAAGTCTAGTTTTAAGCTCATTTTATCCATTTAAGCTAATTAATTAACTCTAATTAAATTAAAACTTAATAAAAAAAACTTAGTAATTAATTCTAACTTAATTTTAAATAATTATAGGTTAATTGATAAGTTAATTAAGAGTAATACCATTTAGTTTAATACCTCTAATCATTTAAAGAGCAAAATTCATAATTTTCTTATGAAAATGATTAAGTTATGCGATTAACCATTAAAACCTATAATTATTTAAAAGATGAATTTTTCTTTTTAATTTTCTAATAAAAGATTGACGTTAGGCACCTAATTATGCAACTTTAAATCATTTATGAATTTTAAAAGACAAATTATGATTATACACGTTAAAATAATTCACAAACGACATTGAAATTCAACAAAAAATCATAAAACTAATTAATTTATTGAATTTTGTAGGAATATATGATAGGTTAAAAATTACATGCTCACAACTGCCCCTCTTTGCTCGGAAACCGAAGAGTTTTCGGGCAAACACAAAGTGAGCAGCTATGAACAACTTTTACCCATTCAAATATTCCATGTGAAGAGTTTTTGAAAAGTTTGACCGAACCCTGCTTCAAGGTTGCCTACATATCCTTGGCTATAAAGGAATCAGGTCAGTGTAGTTCTGGAAGTTTTGGTAGCTGGGACTACTGGGTAACTGTGATTTCACTGCGACAGTTGCTACTATTATTGCTTGCTGAGCTCCTTATTACACCAAAATCAAAGTGAAAAAGACTAAACTAAACCTATCAACTACGAGTTACAAGATTCCTATCTATGAGGCTTTTGAAGCTTGATCTTGAGACTTGGTTGTTTCTTCACGTAGACTCTAATCTGAATCTTGATGCTTGATAGTTGTATGTGTTGGTTCAATCTTCTTCAGCTTTTTCGGATCAAGAAGGGACATGCATAGCTTGTGACTTAAATCTTTCCTTGAGCAGTCCACATCTTTTCCGCTTTTGTACTTTGGTGTTCAACTCTTTTCCTTTTCTTCTTTCCTTTTATTCTGAATTGAGACGTCTTCTTTTGGTCGTCTCAAATAAAGTGTAATCTGCTCAAAATCAACACAAACGAACGAAATTTTCTGCCCCAGTTTTCGATAGGAAAATTTCGTGAATTATTGTAACAAAATCTATGCTACATCATTATTGAAAGCAATGAAAAGCCGGGAACGGTGTACCCGGAGTGAATGTAGACTAGGGGTGGATACCTACGCCTAAATGTAAAATCAACTAGGGATTGGAGACCCTATGTTGAAAAAGATCGACATGTTATGCTGTCGTCAAGAAAAGATCACCAGGTTATGCCGACGTCTGGGGAAGGATCAACAGGTTGTGTTGTTGTCACAAAAGAGATTGTCAGGTTATGCTGGTGTCTGGGAAAAAGGTCAACAGGTTATGTTATTGCCAGGAGAGAGATTACCTGGTTATGTCGATATCTGGAGAATTTCAACAGGTTATGTTGCTGCCTGGAAAAGAGATCACTGGGTGATGCCAGTGTCAGGAAATGATCAACATGTTATGTTGTTGTCAGGAAAAAGAGATCACTGGGTTATGCCAGTGTCAGGAAATTATCAATAGGTTATGTTGTTGTCAGGAAAAGATCACTAGGTTATGTTGGTGTCTGGAAAGGTCAACAAGTTATGTTGTTTCTTGGAAAAGAGATCACTGGGTTATGCCAGTGTCATCAACATGTTATGCTATTTTCAGGAAAAGATCACCAGGTTATGCTGGTGTCTGGAAAGGTCAACAGGTTATGATGTTGCCAGGGAAAGAGATCACTGGGTTATGCCAGTGTCAGGAAGAGATCAACAGATTATGCTGTTGTCAGGAAAAGATCACCAGGTTATGCTGGTGTCCGAAAAGGTCAACAGGTTATGCTGTTGACAGGAAAAAAGATCACTGGGTTATGCCAGTGTCAGGAAAAGATTAACAGGTTATGTTGTTGTTAGAAAAAGATCACCAGGTCAGCTGGTGTCTGCTAGGGATCACCAGGTTAGCTGGTGTCTGCTAGGGATCACCAGGTTATGCTGGTGTCTGCTAAGGAGTGGGACCCTATGCTGGCATCAACTAAGGAATGGGATATCCTTTGGTTGGAAAAGTTTTAGCTAGGGATTGAGACCCTATGCTACTTTAGGTTTGAATCATTTTCAACATCATTTCTTCTTTTTCTTTTTCTTTTCTTTTTTTTTAAAATTTATTTTCATTTTATTTTCAAAGGATGAGTGAGTGAGGGAAAGGATTTTTTGGGGGAAACTTCCTTTTTTGGAGTCAATGCTGCAGAGATCCTTCTAGCCCTTGCGCAATTTTTCTGGTTGCACCTTTTTGCACGGTTTCTTTCGAGTTGCACATGTTTCCTATTTTCAAACAAAGAACAATTTGTTAGTTTGAAACGGTGGTTGGTTTTCCAACCTTGATTATTTCAACTGCTTGATCTTGGCCCCTTTGAGGAAGATCTCAACTGCTTGCTTGCTTGCTGGGGATTGGGTTTCATTTCTAAACCCGAGGACCCTGGCCTTCTAGACTTTACCACAGCGATTGGTCACGTGGGACCCAACATTTGACTTTATTTTGCTTTTGTAGGCCTTTCACTTTCTTTTTATTTTGGATTTTCGGAGTATCAGGGAGAACTTTGGCTCCTCCGATTCTGCTGTAGCGGTTAGTCGCGTAAGCTTAACCTTTCTGACTTCGTTTCACCTTTATTGGCCTTTCAATTCTGACTTTTACCTCCAATTTAAATTTTAGAGCATTTGGAGTACTTCGGCTTTCAAGCTCTGCCGAGATAGTTAGCCACATGGGACTCAACCTTTCAACTTCATTTGCCTTCATAGGCACGTCAATTTGATATTATCCTTTCAAGGGTTCTGAGTTTGAAGCATCAGCCGCTATGGCCAGTCGAGATCGACTCAATGCCCTTGACAAGGCTGGGTGCCTTTTTGCATACTAGCCCGTATAATGAGAATCCTGTAAATCGGTCTTGCCATCCGTTATTTGCCTTAATTTTGGCACAAAGTTAGACCGAAAGGGATTCCAAAGAAAATAAATGATTGAATGGACAATGAATTTAAACTAAAGTTATCCCTTTCGGGGAAAGGAAGGAAGGACTTATCTGGAGTGCATGCGGACTTCAATGAACATGACATGCTTTTTGGACAGGATGCGTGATCCGTGTAAATTGTCCGACTCTCATAAATTCATCACAACTATCACCTCGAGATTGAGAAACCTTGCCCCGGGCTGTGTCCACTCCAGTGACCCATTATCCTTTTCGATCAGCGGCGCCCTTTGCGGGTTTTCTCCAACTAACCTCTCTCATTTCTCTTCTCACCATCGCCTAATAGTGCTCTTTGCGAGTTTTCACTAACAAGACTCTCCCATTTTCAATTTCTCTGCTTACAGTCGCCTCATGGTGCTCGTGTGGGTTTTCACCGATAAGACTCTCTCATTTTTATTTCTCGTCTTACTGTCGCCTCACGATGCCCGTGTGGGTTTTCACCGATAAGACTCTCTCATTTTAGTTTCTCTCATTTGCTTGTGATCTACATCCAAACCAATGTATCCTCCAATTTTAGACATCTTTTTGATCGAAAGGACTTGAACAGGATCTTGGTGAAAAAAATTTGTATTGAATTACGACTTTGGAACCTTTCAGGTGAAAGCATTGCCGGACTATCATAACGATTTCCCCAGCTTAAACTTTTGGACAAAATGTGAAAATTTTGTTTTGGTGTGACTGAATCCTAGAGAGAGGCTGCCTACTATCCTTTTGGAATCAAGTCAAACGTAGTTCAAGAAAGAAAAATTGTTTTGGTTTTTGTTTTGATTTTTCATTTTTGTTATGTTTTCCGTTTCATCATTTTTTTTAAATAATAACACTTTCAGGTTCCAAAGAGGTTAATCAAAGAAAAGTAACCGGCTCAAAAGGGTTTACAAAAGTTGGTAGTGTTTGGGGTAGCGTGAATGAAAGCCTTCATCATTTCGATCGTGGGAACCAACATCATGAAAAGGTCAAACATAGTACCTTTTGACTGCATCTGCATTGACAGCCGTTTCGGGGTCATTTCCTTCGATGTCCCCCAAGTACAATGATCCTTTTGGTAGTAGTTTCCTTATAATGTATGGACCTTTCCAATTTGGGGCGAATTTTCCTTTCGCCTCTTCATGGTTTGAGAGAATATGTCTCAGGACGAGTTTCCCCACTTCGAAATTACTAGGTCGCACTTTCTTGTTATAAGCGGGGGCTATTCTTTGTTGGTACAACTGCACGTGACAAACTACGGTCATTCTTTTTTCATCAATCAGAGTTAACTGTTCCAACCGGGTTTTGACCTATTCATCATCCTCAATTTCAGCTTCGACAATGATCCGAAGGGAGGGAATTTTGACTTCTGCAGGTATTACAGCTTTAGTGCCATAAACCAATAGATAGGGTGTAGCTCCAACCAATGTGCGCACAGTCGTGCGATATCTCAATAATGCGAAGGGCAGTTTCTTGTTCCATTGCCTAGAACTTTGAATCATTTTTCTGAGGATTTTCTTGATGTTTTTGTTTGCTGCTTCAACGAAGCCATTAGCTTTGGGTCGGTAAGGGGTGGAATTACGGTGTGTGATTTGAAGATGTTCACATACGTCCCTCATCAAGTGACTGTTTAGTTTTGCTGCATTGCCGGTAATGATAGTTTTTGGGATACCAAAACAACAGATGATGTTGGAGTGCACAAAATCCACCACTGCTTTCTTAGTGACGGCTTTGAATATGACTGCCTCGACCCATTTTGTGAAATAGTCGATAGAAAACAAGATAAATCTTTGCCCATTTGAAGCTCTTGGCTCAATTGGTCCAATGACATCCATTCCCCAGGCAACAAACGGCCAAGTTGCTGACATGGGATGAAATTCTGAAGGTGGTGCATGAATCAAATCACCATGTATTTGACACTTATGGTATTTTCGGACAAAGCCGAAACAATCTTTCTCCATGGTCATCCAATAATATCCTGCCCACAGGATTTTCTTTGCGAGGACGTATCGGTTCATATGGGGACCGCATACTCCTGAATGTACCTCGTTCATAATCTTCTCAGCTTCTTGGGCATCCACACACCTTAATAGATTCAAGTCGGGAGTTCTTTTATACAACACTTCTCCGCTTAGGAAGAAGCTGCTGGCGAGCCTTCTGATGGTTCTCCTTTGGTCCTCATTAGCCTGCTACGGTATTATTTTGTTTTCAAGAACCTTTTGATATCATGATACCATGGTTGGACATCGGGATCTATTTCGACCGTGTTACAATAGCCATGTCTTTCCCGGCTTTGAATCTCCAGCGGGTCAATATGGACATTGCCCGGATATGGCAGTTGTGAGCATGTGATTTTTACTCGTCGTATCGTCCTATAAAAATTCCAATAAATCAATGGATTTTATGATTTTTTTTATTTTTCGGTAATTAATTGTGAATCACTTGCATTGTTTGTATATCCATGATTCATTTTTTCAAAATTATTAGAATTTCGCATTATCAAGGAATTATGAAGTTATTATCAATTAAATAATAGACGAACGACGAGTACCTAACGTAATATAGTCTTTAATAACTAATTACTATGAAAATTAATCATTTTTTATTCGATAAATTATAGATTTAATTAAGAATATATAATTGGATATTTTATTCTTAATAAATATGTAAATAGATGAAAAATAAGGTTTAAAATTAATTGCTACATTTTTGGATTAAAGTAGAATTTAATTTAATTAGAATAATTAAGCTAATTAGTTAAGAAAAAAACAAAATCGGACCTGGGCCAAGAAAGACCCAAGCCCAACCCCTATTTCTATACACTCGGACAACCCAACCCAAACCCCTTCACCCGGCCTGCCCAAACCCAGTACCCAAATGACGCCGTTTAGCCTTCCATTCACCTCAGCCTTTGGATCATTTTGATCCAACGGTACGGAACTAACTACCTAACAAGTATTTAACTGTCCAAACCCCACACCATACCCTCATTCGATCCGAAACCCAACCCTAACCTAAACCCTAGCCGCCCCCATCTCCTTCATCTCTCTCAACCTCTAACCTAAACCCTAGCCGCCCCTGAAACCCCACCGCCGTCCGGCCCCCAGACCCCCTCGAATCAACCCCAACTTCCCACCAGACGACCACCATCACCCCCTCTGTCACCTCCAGTTATCAACCCTCCTAAAAAAACCGATAGATTTGCCTAGGTTTCAGATCTAAGAATCTGAAAACCCCAAAATTTCTCCCCAGCCGATTTGAGGACAACCAATGGTTCAGACCTTCATGGGTCGATTTCTCTTAACTAGAGCAATCGATTCATGAAGGTTTGGTTCATTTTTTCAAACCCCCATTAGATCCGGTAAGGTCCAGTGACCCCCTTTCCCTTTCCCGGCCAAAAACCCTTTTTTACGGGTATCCCCTCTTCCCTTTCTAACCGTTTTGGTGTTATTGGCATGAACCTTTCATGATTTAGTTAGTTTTATTGAAGATCTGTGTAGATCTATTGTTTTCTTTCATTACCTTCCCCCACCTGTATATATTTATTCCTTGTCGTTTCAATTTTAAGTATCTTTCATGACTGTCATATCTTGCCTTTTTGTTTTAGTCAATTAAGTAATTAGGTTTTCCCTATTAATCATACTTCCTAATTTAGGTTTCGTCATTGACTGCATGTATGACTTTTCTGTCTTGATTCACATTATTTTCGATTTCGATTGATGTATTACTTAACACATTATGCAATTCCGGACTGTTTTTGCAACCATGATTATTCATTTTTAGGTTTTCATGTTAGTCACAATTGATTTACTAAAGGTTCTACTTGTTAGCTTTATTTGATTCATGCTTAGTTTTTTTTTAGAT
>ML374842.1:0-67865 GCA_005239525.1 Nicotiana knightiana
TTGGTATTAAGGTGATGCACATGCTAGGTGACGGGCGTGTGGGCGTGAACCATGTGAATTGGGTCTCTGTTGCTTCCATGGCACTGTATAGTGGCCCTAGTTTGTTGATATTTATGTTTTCACCATGTGATAAAGTAACTGAGCTGTCAATCATGCTAAATATCATGTTTACGCTTCTTGCTGATGTTGTTAGGACACATAATGGTCGTTTCTTGTTGTCATCTCACTGATTTTATTGATATTTCGTACTAAGTCATATTCATGCATTCATATTATATCTCAGTCTCAGTTGTTGTTATTGATACATCATATCATTATTTTCGGGCTAGATTCATGACATCGTGTGCCCGTGAGTGAGACTGGAGAGATTGATGACTGAGTGAGGCCGAGGGCCTGAGTGAGAGTGACATTTTTGGATCGGGCTGCACACTGCAGCATATTATATCTATTATATATTATGGGATCGGACTACACGCCGCAACGATATATTGATTATATTTATGCATATGGATCGGGTTGCACGCCGCAACAAGCCTTCGAGCTATATATTTATGTATATGGATTGGGTTGCACGCCGCAACAAGACTTAGGGGTACTTATATATATTATGGATCGGGTTGCACGCCGCAACGAGATTGGATCGGGTTGCACGCCGCAGCAATATAGCGCTTGGACTGAAGGAGCCCCTCCATTGTCTTTACACCCCAGTGAGCGCAGTCGACTATATATATATATATATGTATATATGGATCGGGCTGCACGTCGCATCAATTATTATATAACACTGAGTGACTTAGTGTGCTGAGTATTGAGCTTAATAAGAGAGGGTGTGAGGCAATGAGATTGAATACTCTGAGAGTGTGAGTACATGTTTCATCTCTGAAATACATGGTATTTACATGCATACATGACATACAGGCATAGAGATGCATTTTTCCTCAGGCTATATAGTATCACGTCATTCATGACTTATTATACACATTGATATATGGGTATGGAGAGGCACTGTATACTTGTTACTAGGAAAGAAAATGAAATATTTTATTTATTGTGGAAAAGGTATTTGGAAAATTACAATTTTTAAACTTACACGTACTTTTGGCATTTTCGGTAA
The DNA here is from genome assembly GCA_005239525.1 of Nicotiana knightiana. Classification (NCBI taxonomy): domain Eukaryota; kingdom Viridiplantae; phylum Streptophyta; class Magnoliopsida; order Solanales; family Solanaceae; genus Nicotiana; species Nicotiana knightiana. The sequence continues at coordinate 1,115 of ML374842.1, forward strand.
GAGATCTGGGATTTTCTTTCACTGAGATATTTGAAAAGCGTGACCATTTTCTGAAACTGTGAACGAGCTGAGTATTTTACTTTTTGGATATTTCTTTTATACTTGCATTTAGGTTGTTATGAACTGTTGTGGGAATATTGGCTTTGGACCCGATCCTGTGTTAGCTCGTCACTGCTTTCAACCTAAGGTTAGGTTTGTTACTTACTTAGTACATGGAGTCAGTTGTATTGATACTACACTTCTGCACATTGCGTGCATATGTCGGTTGTTGTTGTTGCTGTGCTCAATGGTTGCGGGACTCGCAGACTTACCTGCGCCCCTTTTGTATCTTCCTCCTTTGTTCGGGGTAGTCTTAGTTTAGAAAACTCTGTTTATGTACTTTTCAAACAAACTGTGTACTTATTTCATTGTTGCTTTGTAAACTCCATTCGTAGAAGCTCATGATTTGTACTACCAGTCGTTGGGATGTATATATAATTTAGTAAATTTATTTTGTTTAATTGAATTATTAAGATTATTGAAACTGGATAGTTATTAGTTGGCTTACCTAGCGGATTGGGTTAGGTGCCATCACGACTAGCAGGTTTTGGGTCGTGACAAGTTGGTATCAGAGCTCTAGGTTCATAGGTTCTACAAGTCATGAGAAAGTGTCTAGTAGAGTCTTGCGGATCAGTATGATGACGTCCATACCTATCTTCGAGAGGCTACATGGCATTTAGGATTTACTTCCCATCTTTATCTCCTTATCGTGCGACATTGATTCAGCTTGAAGCATAATCCTTTGAATTTCTTCCACGAATTCGTATGTGCACATGAGCGCTCGATATCAGCTGTGCATCGACGACTTGTGATTCCCTGGATGAGGTGCGAGATGTGATTTCTGTGTGTTGATGATGGGCCAGTCTAGAGGACTTGAGATCGGGTTTTGACTGTAGCTTGAGCACAAATGTGTTGATTTTGGGAGCATGTGCTTTTGGATTTATATGCCCGATATTGTCCCTATTAGTGGAATTTGTGGCTGGATGGCTACGTGATGAGTATGATGTTACTGCGAGACGTGTTCATATGGTTTGAATGTGTCGAGAAGGATTGCTTGAGGTGTAGAAAGGACTATTGGGTGCTTGATTTCCATCTTGATTTGTCGTATAGTCTCGAGTTATGGGTGTGTTGAAGGATCTTTTCATGTTGTTTAGTTGAGGAGTGAAGTAGATTTTCATGTCGTGATATGAGTTTAGACTCAGGAAGATTAAGTGATTACGTAATAGTTATGATTGCGGGAGGGCGTAGAGAGATGTCAACTTGAGGCTTAGCAGGCGGGTTATCACCTGCGGGGTGTCCTGAGGTTCTGCGATCCCTATGTTGTTTCTGTGGAGAGTTTTCTCTTACCGATGGGTTATATGTGTAGAACCCTGAGTTTGGATTGCTTAATGAGGTTGGCTTGACTTTCATGAGGATGAACGCGAGCTTAGCAGATGATTTTTGGTATTATATGGTTTGTGTTATATAAGCTTATGACAGAATTAGTTTAATTTCAGTGCGGGACTTTGGGCAGTAATAGAATATGGGTATTATAAGTTATTAAATGCTTTATTCTTGGCTTTGAGCCAAGTGGGTGAGCCTGCTATTGATAAGTTGATGGCACGATTATGTGTTATATTGGTTTCAGTTTGAGGTATGCTGGTGAATGAGTTATAACTTGTAGAGGTTGAAATCGAGGATGACTCGAGTAAAGGAATTTCTTGATATGGGTTGTATTATGTTTGGTAAGTATGGGAAACGTTGAATGATCGAGTTGTTATTCGTAAAGGATGTAGTGTGCACAAAGCAGCGATTCGCCCGGATGCTTAGGAATGTTGATTACTCCCTTGGTTATTATTGAGCTAATGGGACACAGGTTGTTCAGTCCATTTGGGCGACTATTGAGATTCAAGTAGAGTGGATGACTCTCGAGAACGGTTCTAATAAATTCAAGATTTATACGTGGCAATTGAGAATGTCAGATTTGTATATGGATAGAAGCTGAGAGTTACATTGGATGGTGTCGAAACTTGCTGTATTTCTATGTCATTATGGATTCTACATTCAGTATCAGGAAGGTGAAGGTAATGTCTTTAGATTCACAGAAGGTCTCTTCAGAGTGAGTATCTCAGTTGTGTTACTTTTGGGGTGCTTAAGAGAACATTCAGCGGCTTATGATCCTTAGGACGGTATGGTTTATGCTAGGGTCTCATGTGGTGAGTTTTTGTTGCGGATTGTGGTATTATGGCAAGGAGAAGTATCAATTTGAAGGTAATCCAGAAGGAACCCAGAGAATTAGGACTTTTGTGGAGATACTCTAGGGTTTTGATGGCTTGCGTAGTTTGGTTGAGTTAGAGGAATTCAGTCCTGACGATGTGGTTAAGTGTAAATGGGTTTCAGGGAGTTCTTGATGATTTATACCACAGGTTGAGATATATATTTCCTACTGGTGCGAGGGGCATGTTGCGTATTTTGATTTTCTCCTCGATGAGATCAAAAAAAAAAAATTCTTGGCTAATTGAGTGAGTAGTTGCTCGTGACTCATAGCGGATTATAAAGTTCTCGTATTTTTCATATGATGGCACGATATATATGGTGTGAAGTGTGGGATGGAGATTTGCATGGGCAAGGTAGTAGTTCAATTATGAAGGAGACTGGGTAAATGATATTACTACTTGGTATGGTTTGATGATAGTGTACATTTCAGAAGGGGCGATGTGTTTCGATTATGGATACTTCATTGGTATTTCGGTGCTCTCCTAGTTCATCAACTAATGATGTTCAAATTTTTCTTGCGGCACAGAAGGATTATAGAAGTATTCCTTGTGGTATGATCGTGTATTAGAGAAGTGTTAGACATTATGGTAGTGGAGTTGGGATCAGATTTGGTGATTCGTGTGTCCTATGGATTTGGAGACTGGGAGTCCTCAGGAGCAGATTGTTTCATGGTTCTGGACTGTGAAGTCATGGTCGAGGCTGGCCAAATGATAGTATGTGTTATTATTCAGTCATTGTGGGCTTTTAGATGTTTATTTATCTATGTGTGGATGCCCGGAGTTGAATTGGGGGTCCACTGGTAGGCCCAATTAGGATGTCTATTCTACATCGAGTCGGATTAGTTGGCTCCAAACTGCTATTGTTGAGGGATGTGCTATTAAGTTGTTGTTGATCTTATTCGTGTTCTGAAATGATCTGTGAGTTACTCTTCTATGCTACGAGGAGTTGTGATTCGTTGGTTATATGCACATATGGTGCGGTTCTATTGGGGTCATATAGCAGAATTTGAGCGAGAAGAGTATTGGGTATTCCTTGGTAGATGGCATATTGGTAATGCTCTTTCGAGTTTTGTGTGGCGTTGTGTTATTGCTTCTCCGTGGTTATGGTAATGCACTTTGGGTACTTGATATCGAATTTCGCATGGTTATTGATTTTGAGTAGAGTGGCTCGAGGTATATGACATGGATCAGCATTGGATGGGTCACACATTGAAGAAGAGTTGTATTGATGTATGATCCTTTGTGTGAGATTCGTGTGTTTTGGTTCTACAGTGTGTGATGGGTTCTTAGTTTTTGCGGTGGTGGTACCCGTTGGTTTGTGGGATGGTTCTCTTGATTGAGTCATTTTCGTGATTGAATACAGTTGGTTTGTTGCTTAACGGTGCATGGATTTCATGGTTGTGGATCCGAGTAGTATTAGTGTTGCGTGTGAGTAGGTTAGTTGGTATTCGATAAGATGGAGTCGCCGGATCTAGGAGGGGGCCTATCGGATTTGATCGCGGTATATTTGGAAGGATAATATCGGAAGTTGGCTTGGAAGTTTTCTATGGTTCTTGTTGAAGGAAAGGGAACTCCACGGCTTGTTGATTTGATGAATGGATATGTGTTGCCGTGTGTTCTTTCATTATCGGCATTGTACGAAGGCTTTAGAGTGAGATTTTGTTAGATATGAGGTTTACTACCGGCATTGGGTTGTTCTGAGCAGTTAATGTAATCAGAGATTATTGCTATGAGTATTTGAGTTATGAGGTATACTATGCGATTGTGTCTTGGATTATGGTTATGGCTTGATAGAGTTTGTTCAGACTTATACAATGTGTAGGTAGCAGGATTCAGATCTTATAAGGAATTCCAGATGAGTGAAAATTGGATTCTAAGACTTGTGGGCTTGGTTTAATTGAGAAATCCAGTTATGTTGTGTTATCGTACCTATATGCTCTATGGGATATGGTGACGTGGGATCACCCCGGGTATGTTCATGGTAAGGTTATACATCGGTTTGATGATTTTGAGAATAACTCTTGGCACGTTCGAGGACGACCATATGTTTAAGTGGGGGAGAATGTAACGACCCGACCGGTCGTTTTGAGCATTTGCACTTCGCTCGGTAGTTTGGGAGCACGAGTAGCTCCGTATAATGTATTCGGACCTGTATGCAAAATTTGAGTTCATTGTTAGTTGATTTGATATGTTTCGGCGCGACTTTTTGGAAGTCGAATGTTCATTGAGTTTGATTTGAGGAGCGTTTCGTCGTTTCGATGTTGTTATGAGTGATTTGAGGCCTAGAGTAAGTACGTGTTATGTTATGTGACTTTTTGGTATGTTCGTACGGGGTCCCGAGGGGCTCGGGTAACTTTCATATAGGTTTGGGTTGTCTTGCGCTCATTTTTCTTATGTTTCGACGACATTTCTTCAAGCATAATTGATATCATATTGAACAAATGAGCTCCAATTTATTTTTTTGATTAAAGCATTAGATCTGTATCTTAATTAGGACCCGTAGCAAAAGGAATCATCGAATTTGGACATTGTCTCTGAGGATTTTATGGTCATTTTAATAAGAATTAGGTTGCCAGATTTTTCAGAGTAATTAAGAAATTACCACTGACGACGTATTTAAAAATCTGCACTTTTCCAAATATTGAAACCAACATATCTCCTTCATTACAAGGTCAAATGGAGTGATTCAAAAGCCTATCTTGACTAAAATTTTGGAAGGAATCCATTGGAGGCATCAAAATCAAGTTTTGGGATTTTTGGAACGAAAAACGAGGCAGAACAGCTCGGCACAAATATTTAATATCGACAGTTTGTTCATTTGGTCATATTTTGAGTTGGGGAGCCTGGATTCGGACAATATTTGGAGGCAATTTTCACCGTATGGGTTGGGGTTAGTGTTTTTACTTGATTTTGGTTTTATTTCATGAATCCATCTTCGTTCTTGGCATTTGATTGATAATTTCAAAGTGAAATTTGGGTTTTTTGTCTGAAATTTTAAAAGTGAATTTTTGAGTTTTGAACATCGAATCAGAGTCAGATTTGAGTGAAACTAGTATGGTTGGACTCATAATTTAATGGGTTGTCGGATCTTGTATGTTTCGTCGGGTTTCGAGGTGCAGGCACGGGTTGGGCTTTTGGGCCGATTATGAGTTTTGATTCAAGATTCGATCTTTTATGATCGGGATTGCTTCCTTTAGCATAGTTTGATGTGTTTAAATTGATGTTGGACAGTTTCGATTCGTTTGGAGGTCGGAACGCGCGGGATGGCATCCTGGGAGCATCACTTCGCCTGCTCTGCATTTGTATTGGCTCGTTCGAGGTAAGTAACTCTTCTAAACTTAGTGCTGACGGTATGAAACCCCGCAATACATTTTATGTGATTGGTATTAAGGTGACGCACATGTTAGGTGACGGGCATGTGTGCGTGCACCGTGTGAATTGGGACTCTGTTGCTTCCATGGCACTGTATAGTGGCCCTAGTTTTTGTTGATATTTGTGTTTCACCATGTGATAAAGTAATTGATCTGTCAATCATGCTAAATATCATGTTTATGCTTCTTGCTAATGTTGTTAGTCCCATAATGGTCGTTTCTTGTTGTCATCTCACTGATTTTATTGATATTTCTTACTCACTCATATTCATGCATTCATATCATATCTCAGTTTCAGTTGTTGTTATTGATACAGCATATCATTGTTGTTGGGAAAGATCCATGACATTGTGTGCCTGTGAGTGAGACTGGAGAGATTAATGATTGAGTGAGGCCGAGGGCCTGAGTGAGAGTGACATTTATTGGGATCGGACTGCACGCCGCAGCATATTATATCTATTATACTTAATGGGATCGGGCTGCATGCCGCAACGATATATTGATTATATTTATGCATTTGGATCGGGTTGCATGCTGCAACAAGCCTTCAGGCTATATATTTATGTATATGGATCGGGTTTCACGCCGCAACAAGACTTAGGGCTACTTATATATATATATATATATATTATGGATCGGCTTGCACACCGCAACAAGATTGGATCGGGCTGCACGCCGCAACGATATAGGCTTGAGCTGAAGGAGCCCCTCCGGAGTATGTACACCCCAGTGAGCGCAGTGGACTATATATATATATATATGGATCGGGCTGCACGCCGCATCAGTTATTATACAACGCTGAGTGATTTAGTGTGCTGAGTATTGAGCTTAGTAAGAGAGGATATGAGGTAATGAGATTGAATACTCTGAGAGTGTGAGTACATGTTTCATACATGGCATTTACATGCATACATGACATACAAGCATAGGGATGCATTTTTCCTCAGGCTATATAGTATCACGTCATTCATGACTTATTATACACATTGATATGTGGGTATGGAGAGGCACTTTATACTTGTTATTTGGAAAGAAAATGAAACATTTTATTTATTGTGGAAAGGGTATTTGGAAAATTACAGTTTTCAAACTTACACGTACTTTTGGCATTTTCGGCAAGCGATCTAGGATTTTCTTTCACTGAGATATTTTAAAAGCGTGACCATTTTCTGGAACTATGAACGAGCTGAGTATTTTACTTTTGGGATATCTCTTTTATACTTGCATTTAGATTGTTATGAACTGTTGTGGAAATATTGTCTTTGGACCCGATCTTGTGTTAGCTTGTCATTTCTTTCAACCTAAGGTTAGGTTTGTTACTTACTCAGTACATGGGGTCGGTTGTACTGATACTACACTTCTGCACATTACGTGCAGATGCGGGTTGCTGTGCCCGATGGTTGCAGGACTCGAAGATGTACCGGCGTCCCTATTGTAGCTGCCTCCTTTGTTCGTTCGAGGTAGTCTTAGCTTATAAAACTCTGTTTATGTACTTTTCAAACAGACTGTGTAATTTTTTTGTTGTTGCTTTGTAAACTCCATTCATAGAAACTCATGATTTGTACTACCAGTCCTTGGGATGTATATATAATTCAGTAAATTTATTTTGTTTAATTGACTATTAAAATTATTGAAATTGGATAGTTATTAGTTGGCTTAACTAGCCGGTTTTGGATTGTGACACGAAGTGCCGGAAAGAATGACAGAAAATGGTGAACGGCGTCCACGTTTGTTGGGCTTTGGGAACTCTAGGGTTTGATGGTTATAGTGGTCCAATGAAGAGGTATTTGCATAGGTATAGAGAGAGTGGAAACGAGAAAGTAAATCAGAAAGATTCGAAGAAACTCAGGCATGAGAGGATTTAGGGGATGGATTCTTGAATTCTAAGGCAAAAAGAGAAGAGAGAGGCAGGGAGTTTGGATGTATCGACATATACTATACTAGAGGTGGGTTTATTGGGAAAAGGGTAAAAAATTTATTACTATATATTTATGTTATTAAAAATAATTAAAATATATAAAATGACGGTTCTGTAGTTGGCGGGCTCAGCAAATTTCAGGGGAAAAAAATAAGGAGGGAGTGAATAAACGCTCCCATAGAAATATTTTTCCCAAAACCGTTCCATAAATATGTCTATTGGGACGGTTTACACATCCGTTGCGAAACAAATCTCTATGTCAACAGTTTTGTTACCATTGCAATGGTTTGATGGCTAAAGTGTGCTGATACCACCCGAATTCTATTGTAACGGTTTGTGAACCGTTGCCCAAATAACGGTTGCCAAAGGTCCATTTTCTGGTAGTGTCTTGCTCCGAAGTTCCATGACTGGCTCCAACGCCTCTCTAACACCCCAAACGGACGCCCATCGATCTAAAACTAGTTAAAAAACATGCAAACCAATAAAAATTATACTCCAATACTCATAATTTAACAATGCATAACAATTCCCAACTCCGCTCGAAAAGTCAACAAAGTCAACTCCCGACCCATGCGCTCGGATTCCAAAACTTTTTTGAAGATAAACATTACCCATAACACCACGAACTCAAATATATAATTTATTCCTAATTCCATGTCCAATTTTGTTGTCAAAATCCAAAACTACCATTTTAAAGTTTTCTTCCAAAATTTCCACAATTTCTATCAACTTCCGTGTTAAAATCCTTTTATAACCCATGTGTTCAACTCGAAACAAGTCGGAATAACTTACCTTATGATATATGGAGAAAATGATCTTCAAGAATCGCCCCAAATCGCCCCACATGAGCTCCAAGAACATAAAAGTGAATAAATGAGCTAGAAATCCCAAAATGAGATGTTTAATAAACTTGTCAGGCCACCTTCTTCGCGACCGTGGTCATTATCCATGCGATCGGAGTTAAAAAAAGTTCCAACATCGCGATCGCGATGTAAAAATCACGTTTTCTTCTCACAGACATCCTTCAGTCTAATGGTCATAACTCTTTTTACAAAATTCAAAATGACAAACTGTTTGATTTCTGAAAACTAGATTCAAAGAGCTACAACTTGTTTTTTTTGATAATCCCAAAATTCCTTATAGATTGCAAGGTATAAGCTCCCGAAGTCAAACTACTAACAGTAGAAAATCCTTCTACGTGATTGTGGCCTTCCCTCCGCAATCACGATTAACAAAGGCCTGGAATTTTTCTCTTTGCGATCGTGACCCAGACCTCCGCGATCGCTAAGAGCACCCTTGGCATCAGATAACAACAGCTCAAAATGGTCTAAAAGTGGTCCAAAACAACCTCAAAACTCACCCGAGGTCTGAGGAAACCCACCCAATCATTCTAACAAGTAAATATGACCTATGTAAACTTTTTCAAACGCTCAAAACATAAATTACAACATCAAAAGAAATAATTTAAAGATCAAACTCAATTTCTTAAACTCTCTTAAATTTCAAACCTTCATCCTTCACCGAACGCGTCCGAATCACACTTAAGCATTTCAGAATAATGCTAAATTTTGTGTACAAGTCACAAATTACAATACGAACCTATTCCAAGGCTTAGAATACCAAACGGACATCAATAACACCAAAGTCCACTTCAACTCGAACTTAGGAAATTCTAAAACCTTCAAAATGTCAGCTTTCCATAATAAGCGCTGAAATGCTCCTTGACCATCCGATACTTAACCCGAACATACGTCCAAGTCCCAAATCATCGTACGAATCTATTGGAACCTTCAAATACAGATTCCTAGGTCGTTTACTCAAAAGTCAATCCTTGGTAAAATCAACTTCGAACATCCCAAAAATCGAAATCAACCACACGTACAAGTCATAATACATGCAGTGAAACTACTCAAGACCTCAGATCACTAAACAACGCGCTGGAGCTCAAAACGGTCGGTATTGGGGACTGTGTGTTTTGTATGGGACTTCTATTCAGTGAAAGGTACATATTGTCAATCAAGGGACTTGAGGAAGCGGGTTTGACTGTCACAAGAATGGACATGTGCTTAGTAGGTGATTTGAGGTATGTTACGATGGGTGTTGTACGAGTTATGAAGGCTGGTATTATGGATCATAGAATGTTATGTCCTATGGCTTCACTCTAAGTGGGAGAGTCTGGTATCGATGATCAGATTGCATGGTCCTGTGGTTTCGCGCCCCTTTTTCTCGCAAAATCGGTTTTCGACATGTGACAACTCTTTTAAGGATGTATTAAAAGAGGAGAGTCGCCACCAAACGATTTTTAAGGTGCGTTAGGGCACCTATTTGCAAATGACTCTGGTTTAACTAGTCAACGCCACCCAAGATTGGGTAAGGGATCAAGTTACCTCAAAGAGAATGTGTTAGGCACTCATCGAGGTCCACAATTGTGGGTCCCAATCGAACTTAAATTATATGGGTTAGTCTATGTGATCAATTAAGCAAAGAGAGTACAAAATCGAAGAATTTTATTACAAAAAAGATCTTGAATATGGAGGTACAACTATTTTTTATTCTAATAGAAAAGAAAGAAAAGGGGGGGGGGGGGGGGAGTCCTAAGTTTTTAGCCTAAAGGATCACCCTGTGTAACATAAGTAGTATTTTGTAACTCCCTTGAAATGGGGTGTTACACATATTATTCAGCGGGCACAGACTATCATCTCCTGCTACCCGATTACTATGTTAAAGTTGTTTACCTAAGAGCGCTCGAATTCAATTCTAAGTCGTGCCCTACGCGTGCACTACCCGTCCCGTACCTATGGTACATGAGGTTTTGGACCTCTGTTTGGATGGTTCTATACCTTATGTAGGCTGCTCAAAAAATGCAAAACTAGGCGACTAACAAAACATATAAAGATTTCACATAAAAGCCATTAAGGACTCACATTGACGTCCACACTTAAGAAGAAAATGCACAAACACATAAGTTAATTAGGAAGCTGCAGAATTCAAAATCTTAAACCTATAGCCATGCTTTCTAGGCGATTTTTGAGTCGAAGTATGCGGGCAATTTCAGATGCAGGATATTGCTTATAGAAAAAATTATTCAGGTTTCACAAGCTGATTATTGAATGTTTTGAGTAACCAATCCTATACGTGTTACGCCTAGGTGATCTATGCAGTTGAGTATAACAAAATCTTCTAGGAAAAGTTCTAGAATTATCCAAGTTTTCCTAATAGTGACGCTCAGGAAATAGTGTTTGAGTGGTCTAGTGTTAACCAATTAGCGAGCGATTATTTCTTATAGGCAGGATCTCTAATGCACAACTCTTTAAAGCTTATTTTATCATCATATATTAATCATATGGAATAATTTCTAGGTGAGCAACGCCGAGTAGAATAATTGCAATCCTATAGGAATGATTTCTAGTAGGCGATGAGAATTGACCGAAACATTGATTAGAAACTAATTCCTATAGGCAGGTTCTCTAATAATACATAACAGTAAATATAATTGCAGCATTTGGGGTCGCTGAGCAGACAATGTGTGCGTGTGTGCTTCTTATAATGTTATGATTTCTACAGTTTACATGTAATCGAACAACACATATAGCAAATAAATTACCAAGTCTATAGGCATGTTATCTACCCTTTTTGCATGTAAATATTAAATTCTACCCATTTCCCCTTTTTACTAACACCCCAATTGCTTATACAAAAAGTTATTACAGTCCCTATAATGAGTAAAAATACAAATGTTACACAATAATGACAATAGGCCCACAGTAGGCTCAACATGAAATACCCAGCATTGGTTGGGCCTTCAATAACTATCACATAACGTACCCAGGCCTCTAATATGGGCCATATCCAACACACAACCCTAGAATCCATAAAGGATCCCAAAGTCAATTTATTCGACCATAGAACCAAGTGTTGAATCACTCAAACCAACCAATACACAATAGGAAGAAAAGGTTGAGTGGAATAGTTCAGGTTTCAAGGAGTGATTAAAGACCCAGATCCCAGTGTGTTAGAGTTGACAAGGGTCTCAAATAGACCCGGAGCAGTGCTCACAATAAGGAGGTCAGTAGTAATAGCCTTAGTAGCCTTGAGCGTTCAGCCGGCTAAGAATGAGAAGTTCAAAACAACATGAATAACAAATGAGGGAGAGTGGACAATGATTGAGGGTCAGAAGTTGAGGGGATACTCTTATAACCTAATGTGGGCATAGCCAAGTTGAGCATACGGAGCTGCTAATCAAGCAGGTCACATGACTTGTTCAGTATAATTTCAACATTTAGAAAAGTAGCACATAACAGCCACATATTGAAAGAGTTAGGGGAGGAATAAGTTTGCAAGATTTGACAGAAGATATCATGCACATATACACAATACTAAAAAAGTTGAAACCTAAGAAGTCCAAATTATGCTAAGTATTCATCCTTGTGTCATAAGACAGACATGTTAGCTCTAATGAGGGAGCAAGACTGCATTGAAACATGATAGAAAGCACACATCATGAAAAGCCACGTAATCACGGAAAGAACAGCGAATTAGGTGAGCCAAAGACATACTGCGGGACACATTAGCAAAGAAGCAAGATCATAGTTGATAGGAAAGGTCTTATCACGGATTAAAATACATTATATATGCAAGACAAACATTACAGAGATTCAGAATAGAGTATAAAAGTATGCTCATGTCAAATAGCACATGTAGGTATTCTAGCATTGACACAGTAGACTAATTACCTAAAGAAGGTCCAAATTATGTTAGATATTCAACCTAATATCACAAAGCAGTTCGAACAAATGGATATGACTGTTCTAAAACCTTAAACAACCACTAGAGGGGTATGAGATCGAGAGAGCAGGCTAGGTGACAAAATAGTAGAGAAACATGTCATAATTAACAAAAGATGTCCTAACGAAGGTCATTACAAGTGTGAAGCATTCATTACAGAGATTCAGGACAAAGCAAGTGAGCATTCAGGCACCAACACACTGGTTAAACAAACTTAAGGAGGTCAAATTATCCAAATTAGACTTAGACAATCTCAGAATTAGCAACATTAGGAGAAGTCAAATGCTAAAGAGACTTAAAACATGTGAAAGTTAATAGAGTGATGCATACAAGTAACCCAGAAACATATTAAGCCATTGATTTCAGGGGTGAGAACACACGTAAATCAAGGACACATAAGAATGAAATTGCAACAATCAAGTGGTTTACCAGTTAAGCGAAGAACAGAAAAGAATAAACATCCACAGAAAACCCAGAATCCTAATGCGTCAAATTTCCCAAGTGTTGATACCCAATTTTCCCTCATATTTTCTCAAACAGTATATATACTTTCAAAATATCATTTTGTGTCATTATTTAGTTTACAAGCATTTTTCTATAATTTCCCATAATTTTAGAGCTTTAGAATTCTTTTTTCTCACATTTAAGTTACTTGAATATTTATTAATTGCTCCTTCAAATTATTTTGTGTTGAATTAATTACCTAAAATTATTATTTTGCATCCATAATGCATATTTTAAATATTTTCACAATCTTGCAGGCATAGACTATATTTTGCATTTTCATTTTTGTTCAGGGCCAAAATAATATTTTACATTTTTATTATCTTCTATTATTATCTTAAAGTGTCAATTTGCATAAGTGGAATTTTTAATATGTTTTTTTTAACTATTTTATTAAATTATTTTCCCTTTTAGTCTCCTATTTAAAAAACTGGTGCAATTCTAGGCTAATTTTCAAAACCAATTTTGGCCTAAACACCTAAGCCCACACAATCTCCCTTCTCAGCAGCCCAAACCAACGACCCTTTACTAAAACCCGGCCGCAACCCGTTTCTATGACCCGCCCCACTCTTCTTTTAATCTTGGTCGTTGATCTCAGAGATCATGGCCCATAAACCATCCGCCCTTTTTAATTTACACCTGCCCCAAACCCTAATCCTCACTTCCACTCAGCAGCCTCCCTTTAATCCTCTCTTCTCCCTCTTCAGTAGAGAAACCTTAGCCGTCTTTCCTTTGATTCCCTCTTCTAATCCTGCTAACCATAGGATTTCACCATTATCTACTTACCATATTTGGGTTCCTTTGGTACTGGTCACGCGTTTATAGTTACTTAGGTATTTGCCTAATTTTGACAAATATCGTCTTTATATCGGACAAGAATCAATCAGAATCTCAGAGACTTGGACAATATTCCGTCCATATACATGGAAGAGGCTTGATTCTTTATACTATTTGGCCGATTTTTGAGCATCGAACCCTAACTGGGGTTTGGGGTTTTAATTTCCTTCCTTTTCGGTTACTCTACTTATTGCATGCGCTATTTTACTTTTTCTTGTTTGTGTTTGCTTAATTTCTTTCCTTGTTTACTCGCTGTGATGACCTAAAGGGTCATCTTAAGAATTAAGACTCCATCCCAGGCTCATTAGCCTTAAAAATATTAATTTTCATTACCTCGATTTGCATGCACTGTCCAGGAGTGAATCTGGAAAGCCTTTATGTGAAAATACAAGAAACAATAATTTTTAGAGTGAAATTTTAATTTTTTTTGTTGGCTTTTATCATCGTTTTGAGTAAACGTACCCGGAACCGTGTTCCGGTGGTCCCAGGAGGTCCGTAGTAAAATATGGGACTTGGTCATATGCCAGGAATTGAATTCCGAGGTCCCTAGCTTTAGAAATCAATTTTTGAAAAAAATGTTATGCTGGATTTTAAAGGAAATAAAGAAATGAGTTAATGTTTGAACTCGTTGGTACCAGGCCTGTATTTTGGTTCCGGAGCCTGGTACAGATTTGCTATAATGTTTGAATACTATCTGTAAAATTTGGTGGAAATCGGAGTTCATTTGACATGATTCGGACGTCCGGTTGAAAAAATAATGAATTTGAAATGTTCTTGAGGAAATCATAAGTTTTGAGGTTAATTTCGTAGTTTTAGATGTTATTTTTGTGATTTGATTGCACGATAAAGTATGTATGATATTTTTAGACTTGTGTGCATGTTTGGTTTGGAGCCTCGAGGGCTCGGGTGAGTTTTGGATAGGCCACAGAGTGATTTAGACTTAATAAAATTTGCTGGTGTGGTTCAGGTCTGCAGACGTCGCATTTGCGATCAGACGGGCTGGGAGGTGACTTCACATTTGCGAAGTTTTGCGACTCGAGTAGTGGCCGCATTTTCGAATACCCGTTCGCATTTGTGATAATAGCAGGCTAGACCAAGCTTCGCATCTGCATAGTGAAGGCCGCATTTGCGAGTTTGCAATTGCAAACCTGTGATCGCATTTGTGATAACTGCAGCTTCTCAAATACATTTTTAGATGGGATTTGCACCCATTTTTCAATTCTCTTTAACCCTAAACCTCCATAGGCGATTTTCCAAAGACCCAAACTTCTCCAAATGATAGGTAAATGATTCCTATCTAATTGCTTTCAATCTCTTGCAACTTTTATCAAGATTTCAACCTAGAATCTAGAATTTTCATTGTAAAATTTGGGATTTTTGGGTAGAACTTATGAATTTCGATATTTGGGAATTTAGACCTTGAATTGAGGTCGGATTCCAAAACCAATTGTATATCCGGGCACGGGGGTGAATGGGTAAACAGAATTTTGTCCGAACCCTGAGTTTGGACCAAGCGGGCCCGGGGTCGATTTTTAACTTTTTTTTGGGAAAACTTAGGAAAACCATAGTTTTGCATCAAAGTTAGTTCCTTTAGCGCTAATAAATAATATTGAACTAATTATGATTAGATTCGAGTGCGTTGGAGGTGAATTCGAAAGGAAAAGTTGTGCTCGAGTAGTGAGTGGCCTGCGAAATCGAGGTAAGCTTGAGGGAATAGGTATTGTGTGACTACTTGCTACTTGTTTTGTTACTAAATACGAGGTACATGTGAGGTGGCGAGTACCTATACGTTGTGGTCACTTCATAACATGCGAGTGAGAGTTAATTGTTGTTATTCTTGATGTCTTACAGACTATCATCTATGATTATTGTTGTTAGTGAAATGTATATGCGGCTCCACTGAGATGGATAACACTGTGAATATTGAGTTGCGATTGAAATGAAATGGTGATAGAAACTATGATAAAATACTGATTTCTTGTGAAATTCCTCTTTAATATGTTGTTAAAAATTTTGTGACTGGTGAGGAAAAATGTAAAGCACGAAGGGTGATGCCGTGCATAATTTATTTATCTGGTGAGTATGAGAGTAAAAGCACGAAGGGTGATGCCATGCATAATTTATTTATATTATGAGGAAGAGTGCAAAGCACAAAGGGTGATGCCATGTATAATTTATCTATATTGTGAGGTTGAGAGTAAAAGCACGAAGGGTGATACCGTGCATTCTTATTTATAATCTGGTGAGGATGAGAGTAAAAGCATGAAGGGTGATGTCGTGCATTCTATTTGTTATTTGGTGAGGCTGAGAGTAAAAGCACGAAGGGTGATACCGTGCATTCTTATTTATAATCTGGTGAGGATGAGAGTAAAAGCATGAAGGGTGATGTCGTGCATTCTATTTGTTATTTGGTGAGGCTGAGAGTAAAAGCACAAAGGGTGATGCCATGCAAGTTTCCTTTCTATTTTAATTGCTTAAATTGATGTTGATCACTGTCTATTCCTGTCTTATTGTTTTCTCACTTATGATGTTAAATTCCCCACTGTATGTTCCCATCCCACTACTTGTTGTTATTTTCTTTATTTGCTGTTATTTATACTAGCATGATTATACATGTCCAGGCTTATATGTGGTGTCCTGTCCTAGCCTCGTCACTACTTCGCCGAGGCTAGGCTCGACACTTACCAGTACATGGGGTCGGTTGTAGTGATACTCCACTCTGCACTTCTTGTGCAGATCCAGGTTTAGGATCGAGCTGAGTTCGGGTTAAAGCTGACACTTCCGCACGGAGACATGAGGTAGATCTGCTGACGTCCGCAGATTCCTGGAGTCTCTTCATTATTACTCAGTTGTTGTTTTATTAAGTTCATAACAGTTTTATATTTTCTTTCAGCCAAATACTTGTAGAAATTCTTAGTAGTTCGTGAATTGTGACTCCAAATTTTGGGTAGCTAGAGGTTGGTATTATTTCGGCAGTATAACATTCTATTCATTTATTACTTTTGGTATTGTATGATGGATGGTAGTAACATTTCATATATGTTTTAATTATTTTAAATGTTGTAATCCGCAAATGTTGGCTTGCCTAGCAATAATAGCGTTAGGCGCCATCACAGCTCGTTGGGGGGGGGGGGGGGGNGCCTGATTCAGTTCTATATAAACCCCTCCCCTATTCCCTTTTTGGACAGACTTTGATGGTTCATTTTCACAATAAAACTAAAGGTTTTAACTATGTATTCTCTTATTCTCTTGTTCTACACTTTGGCTCTTGGCCGGCTGAAATCCAAGGCCACCAGAATTTTATTTTCGACCTTCCTTAGTGCGAGCATTGCTCTGGGTTCCTTTGAAGCCCTTGAAAACTTCGATGCACTAAGGTCCTAGGTTATACCGCTCTTTGTTGACATCCAGAATGTTGTGGATTCTGCTATTTCTTGTTTGTCTATTTATCAATCAGTAACTGGTGAGTTCTTTGGCCTTTGCAATATTCATTCTCTTGTGTACATGATTTGCATATTCACACCTCTAAAATTTCATAACCTAATGTGTTTCTAGATTATCTCTAAATTCAACCTTGGTAGTATCGAATCTTTTTTTGTGATATGAACCCCTTTAGCACTTGCTTATGCGTAAATTGCCAGTTTTGAGATGTGTTTATGCTTGTTTCAAACATTTTGGACTATTTAAAGTTCGTTTAGCCTAATTTGTTGGTACTTTGAATATTTAAAATGGCTATATGTGTCACTACCCAATTTTTTCTCTGTTGTGTATCGTGATGACACCTAGCCTTAGGGACTAGGTAAGCCTAACATTTACTGAATAACAACAATAATAATGAAAATCTAACAGTCTCGATGTAGAAATCTTTATAGAATTTACAATTTCCTAAAATCTGTAGTACAAGTCATAAGCTCTACAGAGTTTGCTACCACTTCTAAATACAACTGCTTGGAAATGAGTAAAAACAGTTTGAATACAAAGTAAGAAAGTGACTCTAAAACCTTTGAATGCTATAGTGGTTTTACCTTGAGTCCCCACAATAGCAACCGCACTGCTAGCTATCGATCCACCGGCTACACAAAACCTGGAATATGCACAAAAATGTGCATAAGTGTAGTATTAGCACACCACAGCGGTGCCCATTAAGTATCGAGACTACCCTCGGTGAAGTAGTGAAGAGGACTAGCAAAGACACCTACTGGTCTAATAAAACATCGATTTATTTCTGTATTTTATCATATAAATATCCAGTAACTATCCTTCAAATTGTGACTACTTAATCATCCAAACTTAATATTTACACCAAGATGATGTTTTATATATTTTTTCAGTCCATTTTTATAATTACATTTGCATTTTAGGGCTAATTGCACGTTTTTTGAAATAATAGCCCATATGCATGTATAATTACATTATTTATGCAGAAAATAACTTTTTATATTTTTATAATGTTAAATAATTATTTTTAATCATTTTAGTGCACAAATGATATTTTTTCTATTTATTATTTACTTTTATAGATTATTTTTTCTTATTAAATATTGGGTATTTAAAAACTAGCCTAAAAAAACTACCTATTTTCGGACCAATTGCTGGCCAAAACATAACACCCTAGCCTAAATAACCCCCATCCCAAACCAATTAACCCAACCCCACAACCCGGTTGCAACCTGTTTAATCACCCGACCCAAGACCCCTTTTAAATCGTGGCCGTTGATCTCTAAGATCAACAGTCCACATTACTCCCTCCATTTTAATTACCACCCAGACCCCCTAACCCTAATCATTCTCACCAGCCTCCGCCCCTAAATCCTCTCTCCTCCCCTCCTCCTAAGAACCCTAGCCGCCGCCTCCCTTAAAATCTCTCGTAATCCCACACGTATGGGACTCTGTGGCCACCTTATGCCATATATGGCCTCTCTTTGGTACTGGATCCTTTTCTATACTTCTTGCATAAACGTGGAAAGCCGATCTTATAAGAATTCAACCAAAATTGGTTCAAATCCTTGAATTTTTTGATTATTCTGTCTATATTCGTCAGATTCTCTATTGTAAGTATGAATATTTCTATATCTTATGTTGATTCGTACTTACCCTAAATTAGGGTTTTCAGATATCTTTTAATCGAACTAAAATAGGTTCGATTCTCTGATTTTAGTTATTATTAGGTCCATATTCACCCGATATTCTACTATGGCCTGTTTTTATTTTATTTCTGTCATTCTTTGTCTTATCCTAAAATTAGGGTTTTGGGATTTTTCTTAATTAGTTTGTGTAACGACCCAGCCAGTCGTTCCGAGAGTTTAGCCCAATACCCCCATTTCGGCTTCAGTGCCCTTGTGGTTCATCTCTTTTGTGTGGCGTTGGATTGGTTGACTCGGGTTCAGAGTGGTCATGGTGAGAAATGAGACACTTAGTCTCTTAAGTTCGCCTTATAGTTAGAAAAGTCAACCGGAAGTTGACTATTGGATAAACGACCTCAAAATGCGTATTTTATGGCTCGGATAGCTTCGTTAGGTGATTTGGGACTTAGGAGTGTGTTCGGAATGTAGTTTTGAGGTCCGGTGTAAAATTAGGCTTGAATTGGCGAAAGTTATTTTTTGGTGATTTACGGTCGGCAGTGGAAAATAGGCTATCGAGGTCGGAATGGAATTCCGAAAGTTGGAGCAGGTTCGTAGCGTCATTCTGGATGTGTGTGCAAATTTTCATATCATTCGGACGAGGTTTGGTTAGTTTCGGCATCGTTGGTGAATTTCGGAAGTTTGAATATCTTTAGGCTTGAATCATGGGTTGATTTGGTGTTTCGATGTTATTTTGGGGTGTTCCGGGAGTTCGACTAAGTCCGGTTGATCATTTATGGCTTGTTTGTATTTTTGGTTGGGGTCCCGAGGGCCTCGGGTTGAGTTCGGATGGGTAACGACATGATATTTTTCATTTTAGAGTTGCTGGGGTGAAACTTTTTGGTGTTTCCGCACCTGCGGATGGGGGACAGCATGTGCGAGCCCGCAGAAGCGGACAAGGCTCCGCAGATGCAGAAGTTGGCTGGGTCAGCAAAGGTCGCATGTGCGAGACGTGGACTCCGCAGGTGCGTAAAGGTCCCTTAAGTGAATTCTCGCAAGTGCGCACCTGGGACCGCATGTGCGAGACCACATGTGTGGTCATCGCTGTGCAGAACCTATAAAAAGAACCCTTAGCGAATTTTGGTCATTCTCTCACCATTCTTATTCGGGTTTGAAGCTTTTGAAGGGTTTTTGAAGAGGAAAATCGATAGTTCTTCATTGAGGTAAGGATTTTGGACTTAAAACTCGTTTATATGTGATTAAAGGTCAGATTAGTGGTGGAAATTTAGGGAAAGACAGTGTTAAAATAGGTAATTAGGGCTTGTGGTTTAGAGACCTTAAAATGGGAATTTGAGGGGTCATTTGGACTCTGATTTCAGTGTTCTTGGTATGTATAGACTCGTGGGAGGATAAAGATTTTTGTGCTGTAAATTTCACCGAGTTCCGAGAGGCGGGCCCCAGGGTCGGGTTTGATCAATTTCGGGATTTTTTATAAATTTCGATTAGGGTTCATTCCTTGGCATATTATAATGATATACATCTGATTTTTGGCAGATTGGAGAACTCGGAGGCCGAATTTAGAGGCAAAGACACTGCAGAATAGTATTTTAGCCGGTTTTGAGGTAATTAACGTTTCCAAACTTGGTTTTGAGGGTTTGAAACCCCGAACTACATGTTATGTGATTAGAATTGGGTAACGCACATGCCAAGTGAGAGGTGTCCAGGCGTGCACCAAGTATTTGTGGCCTTGCTTATCCCATGGTACCGCTTAGTGATTATTCTCTGATGATATATGTGCTTCTGTTAATGTGGTAACTGTGAACCTGTTAGGAATCAAGTTAAGTATAAATGCTAGGCTTCACATCAAAAATGCTGAGACCCGAGTGGTCGTATATTACTGTCTCACTTTGTGATTATTTGATTTCATATACTCAGTCCTGTTATAGCATATCACTTCATATCTCGGTCTCAGTTTTTTTAATTATATGCATACTTATCATTGTTTCGGGCTGATGGATGCATCTGTGATCCATGTGAGTGAAACTGAAGAGTAATGGCTGAGTGAGGCCGAGAGCCTGTTATTGAGACAGGTATGATATCGGACTGCAAACCGCAGCGATATTAAATCATGCCTTCATTTGCTTGATATAGCGCTTGGGCCAGTAGGGCCCCTTTGGAGTCTTTATACCCCCAGTGAGCGCAATTGATGTTGAGGGATGGATTTTCCCTGGGCATGGATCGTGTCCAAAGTGGATGTTATGTGAGAGATGGATCGTCCCTGGACATGGATTTGTCCGAGTGTTGTATTCCGGAGATGGACTTTCTCCGTGGGGCTGGATTGGCCCTTTTTATCTCAGTACGGAGTGATTACGGTCACCAATGATTATGTACATTCTGGGATGGACTTTTCCCTGGCCTAAGAGCCATATACAGTACTGAGTGGACTGCTGTGTGAGGGTTGTGAGCACTATGTGCATATCCACACTGGTTTCATACATATATTTTTATGATGACATGTATAGTATACTGACATACTTGGCATATTTACTCATTTTGATAAACTGTTAGCATGTCTAATTTCGGTATACTGTTTATTGTAAATTCTGAGGTTTTGTCCGCCATTACCTCTCAGCCCATAGTTTGGGTTCATTACTTCTGAGTTGGTGTACTCACATTACCCCCTGCACCTTGTGTGCAGATACACGTACACCGGGACCCGGTAGTGGATATTGAGCAACTGTCAAAGTTTTCATTGGAGTTGTCGAGGTAGCAGGTGGCGATAGCGACCTCGTCTTCTCTTCCTTATTCCACCTGTTGCACTTATTTTGAGACTATGTTGTCTATTTCTCCTTTTCTCTATTTTATGATATAGCAGCTCATGACTGAGTGACACCGGATCCGGGGTTGGTGATTTTAAAATTTTTGTTTCAAATATTGTTTCTAAACTTCAGACTCTTAGTATTATCAATAAATTCATTTAAAAATCATATTTTTACTAGAAATTGAATTTATCTTAGAAAAAAAAGGGTGGCTTGCCTGGTTCCACGACATGCGCCATCACGACTCTGAAATCGGGTCGTGACAGTTGGTATCAGAGATCTAGGTTAAATAGGTCTCACCAGTCATTAGTAGATTTAGTAGAGTCTTGCGAATCGGTACAAAGACATCTGTACTTGTCTTCGAGAGGCTACAAAACCCTTAGGAAAATCCCACATTATTGAATTCTGTCGTGCGACTCTATTGAATTCTAGAATTAAACTTCTATTGTTTTCATTCTCTCACAGATGGTGAGGACTCGTACCGATCGTGGTGATTAGACACCAGCTGGAGGTCGAGGCCGTGGTAGAGGGAGTGGTGCAGCCCGCTCAGAAGCCGGGGCAGTACTTGTGGACCCTCCCACTATTCAGGATCAGGTTCCCGTCATTGAGGTTCCAGCGGGACAAGCTCAGGCACCGGCAATGCCTATTGTGATTCCGGGTCTTCAGGAGACCTTTGCTCAGATTCTGACTGTGTGCACCAGTCTTGCACAGGCAGTCGCCATGTCTACTACAGCTGCCCGGACACTTGAGCAGGTTACTCAGGGGCTTCAAACACCGGTGACAATTCCAGTCCAGCCGGTTGCCCAGCCCAGGAGTTTGTGATCACAGCTTTGGCAGATGACGCGCATCGCAGGTTAGAGAGGTTTAGTAGACTCCAGCCTCCGATTTTTAGTGGTACTGAGGGTGAGGACACCTAGGGCTTTTTGGACAAGTGTTAGAGGATCCTTCGCACAGCAAGGATACTAGAGGCTAGTGGGGTCCCATTTACTACCTTCCAGTTTGCAGGAGTTGCACTCGCTTGGTGGGAGGCCTATGTGAGGCGTAGACCTGCTGATGCATCGCCCCTTACCTGGCGTCAGTTCTCCATTCTGTTCCTGGAGAAGTATATACCGCAGTCCCGCAGGGAGGAGTTGCGTAGGGAGTTCGAGCAGTTGCCCTAGGAGGACATGACCGTGACGCAGTATGAGATGAGGTTCTCCGAGTTGACCCGTCATGCTATTTGGATAATTCCCACAGATAGGGAGAGGATCAGGAGGTTCGTTGATGGCCTCACTTATCAGCTTCGGATTGTTGTGACCAGGGAGAGGGTATCTGGCGCTTCTTTTGAGGAGGTGGTTGACATTTCAAGAGAGATTGAGTCTGTTGGCCGCCAGGAGAAAATTGAGAGGGAGGCTAAGAGGTCTCGAGGATCTAGGATTTTTCATGGGGTTCCTTTAGGAGGGCAGCCTCAGCCCGATAGAGGCCGTCCATTCAGGCAGGCTCAGCCAGGTCGCTCAGGTTATCGTGGTGGATCAGTTGGTCATAATCCTCACAGTTCGCATCAGGTGCACCCATTGTGCCTTGCCAGATCAGAGTTCATCTTGGACACCATCGGTTCAGAGTTCATCTATGCTTGGTTCTTCCAGTGGTTATCCTGGTGCTAGGGGTTCCCTTCAGTCCCCAGTGTCATTCTCCGAGAGGGGTTGCTTTGAGTGTGGAGGTGTGGGCCATATGAAGAGGTTTTGTCCCCGCCTTTTGAGAGGTACTTATTAGTCGAGAAGTCAGCCCATGGTTTCAGAATCAGTAGCTGCACCACCCGCCCAGGCAGCTAGAGGTGGGGGTCCGGTAGGTAGGGGTCACCCTAGAGGGGCAGGTCGACCCGGTGGTGATCAGGCCCGATTTTATGCATTTTCAGCCAGGCCGGATAAGATGGCTTCTGATGCCGTGATCCCAGGTACTGTTTCAGTCTATCATGAGAAGCTTCAGTTTTTATTTGGTTCCGATTTTTCATATTCACATGTTCATCATATTTTTTCCCATTCACGGGAAACGCCCGGTGAATGTTTTGTTACATCTGTTCATGTGCCCGTCCTTGTGGGTGATGTTGTTGTTACGGACCGCGTGTGTTGGTCGTGTATGGTACCTATTGGGGGTCTGGAGACCCGGGTGGATGTGCCATTTCTAAGTATGGTCGGTTTCGACGTAGTTTGATCAGATAGATGATGATACTTTTAGGTATGACTTGATGTAGGTGTTATGCACCGCATTCGATTGTTTGACTCCGGAGAGCTATTGTGAGGGTATCAGTTAATGGTTATTGTGTTGATCTATGCTCCGGGATGATCTAGGGGTTACCCGTCTCTGCTTCGGGGAGCGTCAATTCGTTGGTTTTAGGAACACATGGTGCGGTTCTAATGTTGTTTTCTAGAGGATTTGATTAAGGTAAAGTAGCTGAGTATCACAGGGTTTGGACGTATGAGTTGTGTCCTTTCAGATTTCTGTGATTTCGTTCGGCGGGGTGTGAGGAATTCCTAGCATTTCATTGTGGTGTTACTCGTTAATAATGAGAGTCAGTTCTTTTGTTTGGTGTCATTTCTCTTGTTGGATACAACATGTTCAGGCATATACAGTGTGTGAAGGCGTGATTCTAATCTTGTAGATAAATTCTGACGTGGAATTTGGGTTCTAAGGCGTATGGATTAGGTTGGATATAAAGGCATTCGAATGTGTTGTTTTATTAGATCGATGCAGGGTGGGGTGACGTGGGGTCGCCCCCCGGTATGTGCATGGTAAGGTTATTCGGCGGTTTGATGGATTTTGGAACAACTCTAGGCACGTTCGAGGAAGAATGTTTTTTTAAGAATGGGAGAATGTAACGACCCGGCCGGTCATTCTGAGAGTTTAGCATGTTTCCCCCATTTTGGCTTCAGTGCTTGTGTGGTTCATCTCTTTTGTGTGGTGTTGGGTTGTTTGACTCGGGTTCAAAGTAGTCATGGTGAGAAATGAGACACTTAGTCTCTTAAGTTGGCCTTATAGTTAGAAAAGTCAACCAGAAGTTGACTATTGGGTAAACGGCCTCAGAATGCAGATTTTATTGCTCAGATAGCTTTGTTAGGTGATTTGAGACTTAGGAGTGTGTTCGGAATATAGTTTTGAGGTCCGGTGTAGAATTAGGCTTGAATTGGCGAAAGTTAGTTTTTGGCGATTTCCGGTCGGCAGTGAAAAATAGGCTATCGGGGTCGGAATGGAATTCCGGAAGTTGGAGCAGGTATGTAGCGTCATTCTGGATGTGTGTGCAAATTTTCATATCAGTCGGATCAGGTTTGGTTAGTTTCGGCATCGTTGGTGAATTTCAGAAGTTTGTATATCTTTAGGCTTGAATATGGGTTGATTTGGTGTTTCGATGTTATTTTGGGGTGTTCCGAGAGTTTGAATAAGTCCGGTTGATCATTTATGATTTGTTTGTATTTTTGGTTGGGGTCCCGAGGGCCTCGGGTTGAGTTCAGATGGGTAACGACATGATTCTTGGCATTTTGGAGTTACTGGTGTGAAAATTTCTGGTGTTTCCGCACCTGCGGATGGAGGACCGCAGGTGCGAGCCCGTAGAAGCGGACAAGGCTCCGCAGATGCAGAAGTTTGCTGGGTCAGCAAAGGTCACATGTGCGAGACTTGGAACGCACCTGCGGAGTCGCAGGTGCGGAAAAGGTCCCTGGGACCGCATGTGCGGATCCGCAGGTGCGAGAAAAGGACCGCAGGTGTGGTCATCGCTGGGCAGAACCTATAAAAAGAATCCTTAGCGAATTTTGGTCATTCTTTCACCATTCTTATTCGGGTTTAAAGCTTTTGAAGGGTTTTTGAAGAGGGAAATCGATAGTTCTTCATTGAGGTAAGGATTTTGGACTTAAAACTCGTTTATATGTGATTAAAAGTCGGATTAGTTGTGGAAATTTGGGGAAAAACAGTGCTAAAATAAGTAATTAGGGCTTGTGGTTTAGAGACCTTAAAATGGGAATTTGAGGGGTCATTTGGACTCCGATTTAAGTGTTCTTGGTATGTATAGACTCGTGGGAGGATAAGGCTTTTGTGTTGTAAATTTCACCGAGTTCTGAGATGTGGGCCCGGGGGTCGGGTTTGACCAATTTCGGGATATTTGATAAATTTCGATTAGGGTTCGTTCCTTGGCATATTATAATGATATACATCTGATTTTTGGTAGATTAGAGAACTTAGAGGCTGAATTTAGAGTCAAAGGCATTGCAAAATAGTATTTTAGCTGTTTTGAGGTATGTAACGTTTCCAAACTTGGTTCTGAGGGTTCGAAACCCCGAACTACATGTTATGTGATTAGAATTGGGTAACGTGGATGCCAAGTGACAGGCGTGCGGGCCTTCACCCCCCGAACTACATGTTTTTACTGGAAATTGAATTCAGCTTAGAAACCAAGGGGCGACTTGCCTGGTTCCACAACAGGCGCCATCACGACTCCGAAATCCGGTCTGGACGGTTCGATTATATGATTTTAGTACTATTTGTGTCTCTATTCATCTTGTGCTACTTTATTTTTTAATATTCTGTTAATATTTATTTTTTCCTAAAATTAGGGTTTACCGACTTACTCTCCTAATTTTATTTTTAATTGATTTATGTGTTTCTTTCCTTTTATGGTCTGATTGATTATATTTCCTTATTTATGTACTTGTTATGCTGCTATATATACTGATCCCCTTTTCCCTTTTGTGGACGGAATTTTGAAATCACTATATTCTCACTAAAAACTGAAGTTTTCTATATTTGTTCACTATCCTATTCTGTTTGGCTCTTGGCCGGCTGAAAGCCAAGGCCACCGTATTTCTACTCTTTTTGACATCTCTTGGGTGTAAGCATTGCCTGGGTTCTTGAAACCCTTGGAACTTGACACAATCAAGATTCTGGGCCCCTTACTGCAAACCTTTCTTGCTTATCGAATAATCACTGGTTAGTTTCTAAACCTCTGTAATGTATACCCTATTATGTTAAGCATGTTCTCTGAAACTGCAAGATCTATTGCATTTCTTTGACTCTTTTCCGCCTAATTCTGCTCACTAGCTTAATGATGTTACACATTTAGCCTAATTAACTTAGACACAATGAAGCATTCTTAGTTTAACCTATGATGACTGGAATTATCTGTTTAACTATATGGTTTGATCCATGTTTCCTGCCTCTAACGACCAATTGGTATTATTAGTATACCCTAACTTTCTTAATATGCCTGTAATCTGGATATTGTATGCTCCTAGTACTATGATTATCAGCCTATGTACTTGTGCTATGTCCAACCTATACCTTTTAATGACTAATGATCTTTTGAAACTCATCTCTTTTGATTTAATACCCCCCATAATACATGATCTTGTTCGTGTAATATTGTTTAAACGTAGGTTAGCATGATCTGGCCCCTTTAGTCCTAATTCAGTTGCATTGTTTTGTTTCAATAGCCTAATACCATTTCATGTTAACTTGCCATCCCAAGCTCGTTGTTCTTTGTCATAGGCCACCCTGTCTAGTGTGTTAATTTGTTTTCTTTGGAATTCATTATGTGATTATCTTACAAGCTAGAAAATGATTTCAAAACCTATTACCCTACTACTATTTTTCATTAGTTGTTTCTTGTTTAATTCTGGGGTTGGCTGAAATCCAAGCCCTTCCCTAAGTATCCTTTGTCAACCTCCCTAGTGTGAGCACTGCCCTGGGTTCTTAAAGCCCTTGGGAACTCTGACACACAAGGATCTAGGTTTCTCTGCCACTTTTTGCTCAAACTCTGCCCCTCTTCTTACCTACTAGATAAACCAGTTGATTGGTGTAAATAGTTATACTTCTGTATCTTTTGTTCAAACTATGGTTACTGGATGTGGTCTGTTCTGTGTAAAGTGGAGATTCGTTCCGGGTTGTTGTGAAACTGTATGGTCATGAGAATGAAGGCCTGACTAGGCTGGGTATACTTGGGGCCTGCTGTAGGATCACTATAGCTATTTCTACTCTGTAATTTATCCATTCATTGGGGTTGTAATAATGTTGTAATAACAACTGGGGTGTTAGTAAAAATTGGGACAATGGTTTTATTTTAACATTTGCATGAAATGGGTAGAAATCATGCCTATAGGTGTTTACTTTGCTCAAATATATTCTGCTATTGTGTGTGTTAGACAACCTGCATATAGGTGTTTACTTTGCTCAAATATGTTCTGCTACTGTGTGTGTTAGATAACTTGCCTATAGGTGTTTAATCCGTCTAACCTATCTTCTACATGTTAGATATCACGCCTACGAGAAATAAAGTCACCAACGTTCGATTTGCATTACAACGTATTCATTAGACATTATGATCATACGGTCATGTTAATTTATGTTCTATAAATCTGCCTTTTAGAAATCATGCCTATAAGGTTTTATTGGTCGATATGATGTTTCCATAGTTGCTCACTTAGTAGACATTCCTACAGGAACTAAAATCAGTTTCAATCATCAAAGGTAGAAATCATATCTATAGGGTAATTCCCACCTGCGTTAAGTGCTAAAATTTGGCTTTAAAACACTGTCCTGTTGAACACTATTAGAAAACATGCCTATAGGAGTAAGAAAAGCAATTCTGAATATCTCTCGTGTTTATCACCGCCAAATACTACGTAAATCACCTATATAGCATGTCTATAAGCTTAACCGCTTATACTTATAATCAGTAGGCAACTGTGCAGTCACTTAGAAACTGTACTTTGCATAACTGCCTGCATGATAAAAATCAAGAATCACATAGAAATCATGCCTATAGGGCCTAACGACTTTAATTGTTGAAACTGTCAAGCGCCTAACCTGTTTGCGTGCATTTGTTTCCTAAGTAAGGAGGCTAACTTGAGCCCTTATTTGCCTTTTACATGAAATTCCAACTTGTTTTGTATGTCGCCTAGTTTTATCATTTTTGAGCAACCTAAGTTAAGTCTAGAACCATCAAAAATAGAGGTCCAAACGCCTCCTAGACCGTAGGCATGGGACGGGTAGTGCACTCATAAGGTACGACTTAGAATCAATTAGTGCGCTTTAGGTAACAAATTAAAGATAGTAATCAGGTAGCAGGAGATGATAGTCTGTGCCCGCTGAATAATATGGGTAACACCCCATCTCGAGGGAGTTTCGAAGTATTATTTATGTTGCACGTGGTGATCCTTTAGGCTAAAAAATTTAGGACCCCCGCCCCATCTTCTCTTAAAATCAATTATTTTGTTTATTTGGAAAACTTCTTGTCTTTTCTCTCTATTTGGACTAATTCATATAATTCGAGTTCGGCCTGGACCCACAGTTATGGATCTCGAGGAATTCCTAACACCTTCTCCTCGAGGTAATTTGAGCCCTTACCCGATCTTTGGTGACTCAAACAAGTTAAACTAGAGTTATTTGCAAATAGGTTCCCTAACGAACCTCAAACTAGTTAGGTGGTGGCTCTCTCTTTTAACACCCTTCCTTAAAAAAGTTGTCACGTGTCGAAACCCGATTTCGCGAGAAAAAGTGGCGCGACATGTCTATCAATATAACAACTGCAATAAGGAAGGAAACGTCAAGTAACAACAGACCACCATAATAAGGACACAGAAGAATGAACGGAAACACTGCCCAAATCCGAAATCACAATACAGTAAAGGCAAGTAGTAACTCTGCAACTGCAATAGTTTTCACATCAGGTCTTAGCCAACAAACTCCAATAAATTAGTCAATAACCTTCAAGTATAAATCTTTCACCCATAAATTATTTTATTTAATATAAGTGTTTAGAATATAATCCTTCCCAAATAAGGATTTCTTTTTGAAATATACCTCCGTCAAATAAATATCCTTCAAACATAGTTCTTTCAAGATAAATACTTTTCGAATATAAACTTTTCAAATAAATATCCTTCCAGTATAAGTCACCCTATGACACCTCATCTCATAATCATGCAATAGGGGTCTCAAAACCTGAACCTAACACTTGGCATCCTTTGCCCTCATCACGCCTCATAATCGAACTGACGACTCATGTGCCATATAGCCTTTCTCACATGGAAGGTAAGAAAATAAGGGCGTGGGTCTATACTCGGCAATATCAAGAAAACCTCTTATACGATAAGGGGTGCTTAACAATGTGTATGCCTGTGCAAGTGTCCTAATATAGTTCGCAACAGTTAGTAAGTATAAGGAAAAGAACGGACAACACATAGAATGTTTAAAAGAATGTAAGCATAGAAGATTAGCTGCTCAGAACACAGACATAACAATAGGGATGTCCCAGGATACCGTCCCGTAGTCCCAAATATAAATGTGCAGTACAGGGGGATCTCCCGGAATACCGTTCTGTAGTCCCAAAATTAATATGTAGTACAGGGAGATCTCCCGGTATACCGTTCCGTAGTCCCAAAGTAAATATGCAGTGTAGGGGGATCTCCCGGAATACCGTTCCGTAGTCCCAAAGTAAATATGTAGTACAGAGGGATCTCCCGAAATATCATTCCATAGTCCTAAAGTAAATATGCAGTGCAGGGGGATCTCCCGGAATACCATTTCGTAGTCCCAAAGTAAATATGCAGTACAGGGAGATCTCCCGGAATACTGTTGCATAGTCCCAAAGTAAATATACAGTGCATGGAGATCTCCCGGAATACCGTTCTGTAGTCCTTAAGTAAATATGCAGTGCAGGATGACCTCCCGGAATACCATTCCGTAGTCCCAAAGTAAATATGCATTACAGGGGGATCTCCCGAAATACCGTTCTGTAGTCCCAAAGTAAATATGTAGTGCAACCAACAAACATAACAGTTATAGCACGACAGAAACCTCGTACATCTCCACAACAAGTACAGAAGCAACAATGATAGTAATACAAAGTACGGAGAGTAAATCAACTCAAGCACTTTAAATCACAAAGAAACGGTAGAACTCATTTACAAGGAATAACCACAGTAAAGAATGCTAGGCGTAAAGAGAACAACTTAACAAGGGAAAGCAAAAATGTGGCAACGATTCCACAATATTCAAGTCAACAATAAGAAGCCAACACGAGTCAAATAGTTCCAAATAAAGGCAAGTCAACTAAGATATAGGTTATATAAACTCGTTTTGAGGTTGAGCAATTACGAAGGATTTCAACAATTCAATTAAGGATAAGCAGCAGAAGATAATCATAACTCCAATTAAGACTAAACAATTATAGGATGAGATAATTAGAATTCCAATTAAAGATAAGCAATTATGAAAATATAGCATGACGTTAGAAGAGGTAAAATCTTCAATTAAGTCAAATAAGATTCAAATAGACAGTAAAAGTGAATCATAAAGAAATTATCTCTAGCAAATAGGAACTCAAATGTGTAAAGAACTACTTCATACACGCCAACTTCCCACAAATAATTCTGAGCACGCACTTGTCACCTCGCGTACACGGAGTACAATCAACATAAAATACTCAAATCCTAAGGGCTAGTTCCCCCACGCAAGGTTAGGCCAGGTACTTACCTCAAAGACGACAACCTGGTACTCTAAAATGAACTTCTTGGTTGAAAAGACCTCCGGACGGCTCAAAGATAACAAAAATAACTTCAAAGAAAAAATAAAACTCATAAGAAACTATTCCCGATCATAATGTCTCAATCTTTAACAAAGTCCAAAAATCGGTAAAGTCGACCCTCGGGCCCGCACTTCGGAACAAATTTAGCAAAATATGAATACCCATTCCAATATGAGTTCAACCATATAAAAATTATCAAATTCCGGTACCATATCGTCCCTCAAATCATGATTTTTTGTTTTAGAAATTTTCTTCAAAAACTAATATTTTCCTCAACCCAAAACACAAATTTAATGATAGAAGTGAAAATACAATCATGGAATACATTAAATACTAGGTGATGAACACTTACCCAATCGATTAGCTTGAAATCCACCAAAAGTAGCTCCCAAACGATTAGCACGACTTAAATGAATCTTCCAGGACTTCCGCACCTGCGACAAAATTAGCTGCTTTTGCGTACTAGCAGGTGCGCATGACCAACCGCACATGCGCTCCCCGTCGCATCTGCGACCAAGGATCCATTTCTGCGGTACCGCGCGTGCCAACTTTTCGCATCTGCGGAGACATCCAAGATCAGCTCCTCTCGCACCTGTGCCTCGATATTCGCACCTGCGATCATCGCACCTACGCCCAAGGTCTGTAGGTGCGATTACACCAGAACTCAGCCCTTCTAAAAATCATGGAAACCATCTGAAGCTCGTCCGGAACACACCAGGGGCCTTCGGGACCCCGTCCAAGAATACCAACAAGTTCCATACACTAACATGGACCCGTTCGATGTCTCAAATCACATTAAACGATGACAAAAGTATGAATTGCACCATGAATCGAGCTTATGAACTTTCAAATCTTCCAACTTATAAAACTTGTGCTGAAACCTATCAATTCAACCTGGAATGACGCCAAATTTTGTAGACAAGTTCCAATTGACATAACAGAGATGTTCCAAATCTCATAATCTCATTCCGACCCCAGTATAACAAAAGTCAACCATTGGTCGAACCTTTCCACTTTCCAACTTCAACTTTCACCGAAATGCCTCCAATTACCCTACGGACCTCCAGATCAAAATTTGGACGCACACCTAAGTTCAAAATCACCATACGGGGGTGTACAAGACCTTATTCCGCCGAACAGAACTTAAATTCTCAAAATGACCGACTGGGTCGTTACAATATGGCATCAGTTTGTTTCCTGCTTTGTCCTGTGTCTCTATAATGATTGACTTGTGTCTATATAATATTTCCTAATCAATTTTAAGATCTTCACTTTGGCTATGAATTTATCCCCTGATCATTTTTATCATTCAGTATGTCTTTATCTTGCCCAATTTTGTATTCCCTAGTGATTAGTTTGGGCCTTTAGAATAGCTTCTTAACTTGTGTTTCCCTAGAACATTTGACTCTGTTTTTCCTTGTTGATGTGATTTGGTTTGTTTAAATTCCGGTGTTCATCATAATTTGGACCCTTAGGATTTGAACCTATTAAGTTTAATGCTCTATTTTATCTTGTTTGGCATAATGCACCTTTGTATATTAGTTTTGTAATCCTAGGAGTCATCACCCGCTGCTTCCTACAAAATGTTCTCTGCCCCAGTATGCTAAGTGTGAATTTGTGATATCAACCTGTCTTTTCTTTTGAATTATTCTTATCCTCTTTGCTGGTGTGTTCATTGTGTAATCACCTCTGCAATGTCTGTTTCTAAAATGAAAATGCACCTCTTCAAACTCCACCATTTGATCACTATTCTCTTACCCTCATTTGGTCACCTATACTGCTCTATTAACCTCCCTAGTGTGAGCACTGCTCAAGGTCCATTTTGAGACCCTTGTGAACTCTGACACACTAGGGCTCGAGGTTCTTTGGCAATTTTATTTACTACTAAGATCTGAGTTACCTCTACCACTCAGTTATGTCCCTTTTTTTGTCTGTTGAATGCGCAAATT
Source organism: Nicotiana knightiana (assembly GCA_005239525.1). Taxonomy (NCBI): domain Eukaryota; kingdom Viridiplantae; phylum Streptophyta; class Magnoliopsida; order Solanales; family Solanaceae; genus Nicotiana; species Nicotiana knightiana. The sequence continues at coordinate 34,199 of ML374842.1, forward strand.
GATTTGTTTAAGTGATTGGTTTCTGGATCCTATGATCAACCTATGGTTTTTTGGTTTAGTTTCAGTTCTCCTATGGTTTCTGGGATATGTTGATGAATATAGTCCCTGTTGAGATCCGGGTGTGCTAATTGGTAGATAAAGAGTTTAGTTGAAGTCCTAGGAAATATTGGATATCCCTTTGGGCCTGTCTTGGGCCTACTGTTATTACTTGTACCACTTTTGTAACCACATTCATTATTGGGTCAGTAATAATTCTATAATAACAATTGGGGTGTTAGTGAAATTGGGAAATGGGTATATCATAATACTTGCATGAAAAGGGTAGAAAGCACGTCCATAGGATTGATGTGATCTATTTGCTATCCAACATGTTGTATGTGTCATTTAAGTCTCTTTGTGCGCTATTAGAGATCGTGTCATTAAGAGAATGACACACTCACGTAACTAGTATACTATCGAAGTACCAGCGCTTTTATCACGACCCAAATTCCCAAGCCTCGGGATCGTGATGGCTTAACACCATACTTGCTAGGCAAGCCAATGTTAGAAATTAATTAATCTTCCTTTTGAAAGTTTACTTACACATAATAGAACAATTTAAAAATGAATATTGAATCTAATATTTTCCACTAAATAACTTCATGAATAATAATAAAAATCAATACTTAAGCCGAACCACGAACTAAATATATAACTATAAGAATACCCTAAGGTCTGGTGTCACAATTCACGAATTACTAAGAACACTAAAAAAATTATCTAAAAGAATATATCTCTATTTTGAAAGAAATAAACTAGTGTCTATAAAGTAAAGAGAAGACTCCAGGAATCTGCGGACGCCAGCAAATCTACCTCGTGTCTCTGAGTAATGATGACGACTACTAAAATCTCCTAACTCTTACCGATATCTGGATCTGCACAAAAGCGTGCAGAGTGTAGTATCAGTACAACCGACCCCATGTACTGAGTAAGTGCCGAGCCTAACCTCGACGAAGTAGTGACGAGGCTACGGCGGGGCATTTATAACATAACCTGTGACAATATATAATAAACCAGGGAAGAAACTCTAAACTAAATAAAAATAATAAACTATAACAATAAATAAAATAACTCAGCTACCTTTACTAGGTCTCAGTTATAACCAAATTCTTACATAGTTCCCCAATTTCCAAAACTATCATTTTGAAATAACCGTAAGTGTAAAATATGAAAAATAGTAAAGTAAAACAGTAGTTTTTCCAAACCTTTGTATTCAAAATCAGTAAAATATAAGTGCCCTCCCTTATTGCTCCTTGTTGCAGCGTGCACCCCGCTCCCACCTGTCCAGCCTTATTGCCCCTCCCTACATATATATCACCCTTATTTCTCCTATTGCGGCGTGCAACCCGATCCCACCTGTCCACTCTTATCACTCCTTGTTGCGGCGTGCAACCCACTCCCACTAGACATATCATATCCGTTTATTTATGAAAACTTTCACAATTCAGACCAAGCCTTTCACAATATATTTGTATCAACAATTGTAAACAGAAGCTGTAAAACTCATAAACTTCATCAATTATCATTTCACAACGAAACCAACCGGAAATTATATACGTAACGTAACACTGACATTCGAGCTCAATCCTTATGTAACATAACAAAACCAAGAGAACAACCAACACTTCCAAAATACTTGAAACAATAAGTTAACAAATCAAAATAGACGTATAAACATCAATGATCATGAAACAATTAAGCCTGAAAGCAAATAATTGAAAACGGGGAAAGGGATCAAGTTAAGTAGATAATTTGGGGGTGCATAGATACTCGTCACCTCAACTATACACCACACACATGCAATTTTACATAGTAATTAAGTTGGGGATTCCTATTCCCTCAAGTCAAGGTTAAACCAAGCACTTACCTCCAATTCGCAGGCCACTCACTTCTCAATTACCGCTTTTCCTTTCGAATTTTCCTCTAACCCGCTCGAATCTAATCATAATTAGTTTTATATCAATAATTTATGCTAAAGGAACTAACGTTACTGAAAAATCGTTGTTTTCCTAAGTTTTCTCGAAAAAAGTTAAAACCTGACCCTGGGCCTACTTAGTCCAAACGTGGGGTTCGGACCAAATTACATTTACCCATTCACCGCCGAGTCCGAGTATGAAATTAGTTTTGAAATCCGACCCCAACATTTCTACCGTGAAAATTCTTAATTTTTGATTGAAAAGTGATGAAAAACATTGGGTAATTAAAAGAGATTTTGTTAAGAATTGTTTACCAACACTTTGGAGATGAATTTGTGTGAAGAACATCGCCTTTAGGTCTTTGTAGTTCGAAAAATATGAAGAAAGAGGTTCTGCCCGTTTTTAAAACATGTTTTATATGACTGGGCAGGCCTTCATCGCGTTCGCGATGGGCCTTCTGCGCTTGCGTAGGGTCAGGACCAAATGGCCTTCGCGTTTGCATTGGATGGAACACGTTCGTGGAGCTTTAACTCTATAGGCCATCGCGTTCGTGGCCCCACTGACGCGTTCGCATAAAATAAACATGCTCCCCTCCCCTCAGGTCCATTTGTACATCGTGTTCGCGGTGGGGGGGGGGGGGGCGTTCGCGAAGGGTACTTCCCCTCAGTGCTTCGCGTTCGCATTCGCGCCCAACTCCTTGAATTCGCGAAGAAGGATTTCTCCCTCAAACATGTTTACTCTCCGCGTTCGCGAGAGAAGCTTCACGAACGCGAAGGACAATTCGTTAGTGCACCAGATATAGTTATGACAACATAAAACCCAAAGTTTAAAACATCTCGTAGCCTACCCGAAACTCACCCGAGCCCTCGGGGCTCTAAACCATAAATGCACACAGGTCTAAAAACATCATACGGCCTTGCTCATGCGATCAAATCATGAAAATAACATCTAAAACTATGAATTTAACCTCAAAACTCATCATTTTTCTCAAGAACGCTTAACTTTTAATACTTCTCAACCGGACGTCCGAATCACGTCAAATCAACTCCGATTCTTACCAAATTTCACAGATAGGACTTAAATATCATAACAATTCCAGGCATGTGCCCATGTCCTATATTTTACTGCGGACCTCCTAGGATCGTCGGAATACTGATCTGGGTTAGTTCACTCAAAATGTTGAACCAAGTCAACTAAAAAAACATTTTTTAAATTCCAAAAATTATTATTTCTCATATTTTCACATAAAAGCTTTTCAGTTTCACGCACGGACTGTGCACGCAAATCGAGGTAATTAAAATTAATCTTTTTAAGGCTAAAGCCTGTAATGGAGTCTTAATTTACAAAATGACCCCTTGGATCATCACAATCTCCACCTCTAAAACAAACGTTCGTCCTCGAACGGACATATAAGATTACCTGAATTGGCAAATAAGTGCGGATATCTACTCTGCATGTCCAACTCGGACTCCCAAGTAGCTTCCTCAACGGGCTGAACCTTCCACTACACTCGAACTTAAGGATACCTCTTTGACCTCAACTGATAAACCTGCCTGTCTAAAATGGCTACCGGCTCCTCCTCAAAAGTCAAATCTTTGTCCAATTGGACAGAGCTAAAATCTAACACGTGGGACGGGTCACCATGATATTTCCGGAGCATAAACACATGAAATACCGGATGAACTGAGGGTAATCCTGGAGGAAATGCAAGTCTATAATCTACCTCCCCCACTCTATCAAGAATCTCAAATTGTCCGGTATACCTAGGGCTCAACTTGCCCCTCTTCCCAAATTCATGACACCATTCATGGGCGATACCCAAAGTAATACTCTCTATCCAACCATGAATGCCACATCCCGAACTTTACGATCGGCGTAAATCTTTTTCCTAGACTGAGCTGCACGAAGTCGATCCTGTATAATCTTGATTATCTAAGGCCTCTTGAAGTAAGTCTGTACCTAATAACCAAGCCTCTCCCGGCTCAAACCACACAACTGGCGATCTACACTGTCTACCATATAATGCCTCATATGGAGCCATCTAAATGCTCGACTGATAACAATTATTGTAGGCAAACTCCGCTAACGGTAAGAATTGATTCCAAGAACCTCCAAAGTCAATAACACAAGCGCGAACCATATCCTCTAAAATCTGAATAGTATGCTCAGATTGCCCGTCCGTCTGAGGATGAAATGCTGTGCTCAAATAAACTCGGGTACCCAACTCTCGGTGAACCGCCGTCCAAAAGTGCGAGGTAAACTGTGTACCTCGATCAAAAATAATAGACACGGGCACACCGTGAAGGAGAACAATCTCTCGAACATATATCTCTGTCAACAGCTCCGAAGTGTAAGTACTTGCCACTGGAATGAAATGTGCTGATTTAGTCAACCTATCCACAATAACCCAAACGATGTCAAACTTCCTCTGAGCCCTTGGTTGTCCAACACCGAAGTTCATAGTAATACGCTCCCACTTCCACTCAGGAATCTCTATCTGCTGAAGTAAACCACCGGGTCTCTGATGCTCATATTTCACCTATTGGAAATTCAAGCAACGAGCCTCATAAGCAACAATATACATTTTCATCCTTCGCCACCAGTAGTGCTGCCGCAGGTCCTGGTACATCTTGGCAGCACCCGGGTGAATAAAATACTTAGAACTATGAGCTTCTTCAAGAATCAACTCACGAAGGCCATCAACATTAGGCACACATATACGACCCTGCATCCTCAAAACACCATCATCTCAAACTGTAACCTTCTTTGCACCACCGTGTCGAACGGTGTCCCTAAGGACCATCAAGTGGGGGTCATCATCCTACCAATCTCTTATACGCTCGAATAAGGAAGACCGAGCAACTGTACTGTCACGACCCAAAATCCATAAGGTCGTGATGGCACCGGACACCACTATCAGGCAAGCCAATCATTAAATGGTTAAGTTAAATTTCCTGTTTTAGCATTTTTTAAATCATTACCTTTCACTTTATTACATAATAACTTAATAAAATCCGCTAAGTACATACGACAGTTTAGTATTCCATTTTTATAAAATACACCCGAAACACACCCCAAAACCCGGTGTCACAAGTGCATGAGCAAATTCTAAGAATTTCACAAGTACTACAAAGCTTGTCCGAAATACAAATTGGACGAGGAATTTAAAATTAAAATAAATACAATATGAGGGAAACTCTGTCAGCTGCGGATCGCCTCTGGATGATGCAGCTCGCCTATGTCTCCAAGACAGCCACGTCGCTATGAAAGTACCTGTGCAATAAAAATGCAACAAGTGTAGCATGAGTACGGAAACAACGTGTACTCGGTAAGTATCCTTCCTAACCTCAGAGAGGTAGTGACGAGAGTTCGAATTTGACACTTGCTATAAATCAGTTTAGTATAATCAAGTGAGATGCTAAGCATGAGTATCATAGGCAAATTTAATGATAATCACGGATAATAAATATCAACTTCTTTCAAATTTAACACATTAAATCTTCGTCATTTCAGTTGGAAATTTTACAACTTCATAGGATAGGAAACAATAATAATTACAGGAAATACGCAGCAATTATCATGCGCAAGAAAATGCCGAGGGTCGAACAACACAGACCAACAATAATAAAATATGCACTGCCCAGGGTCGAACGATTAGAACCATAGATGCATCTATCTGCCCCGCTCGCGAATCGAACATGCTCCGCGGTTAACATAATACTAGGGCTACCCCGCTCGCGAATCATACCTGCGACTCGGGACCCCGTATAAATATACATAAATACAGGGTTATCCTGCTCCCGAATCATACATGGGACTCGGGCACCCAAAGTTACACATATTCACACCAATAAACCACATTTTTATCAGGAAAATTTCCTGTTCAATGAAGTGATAAAATTCTCCTTTTAATAAACATGAGAATAGTATTTAAAACCTTTCTGAAGATTTACTTGCCAATTTCGATAGGGTTCCAAACTCTATAGATTTATCCGAAACACAATTATCCAAGGAAGAATCAATTCTCCTTCCAGGTGATTAAGAAAAGTAAACTCTATCTGTATCATAGATTTAGAAACTAATTGAAAGCATCACATGATATTTTACTGACAAGGTCATAACTACAACAAGTAAAGCATGCTAGTGTGTCCTAGACTACGCGGACATGGCATAATAGTAGATACGCATGGACTCCCGTAACCTCGTGCGTACGTAGCACCCCCAAATAATAGCATGTATTTATTTAGTTCACCTATGGGGACAATTCCCCCTCACAAAGTTAGAAAAGAGACTTACCTCGCTCCAAAATTCCATTACCGACTTTCAAGCTCTTCCGATGACTCCAATGGATGCACAATGCCCCAAAACTATCCAAATAACGACAAACCAATGAAATTATACTCTAATCTTTGTTAAAAATTCATATTATATAAATTCTCAGCTCCGCTCAAGGAATTGACAAAAATTTCCTCGGTCCCACGTGCCCGGATTCCGAAATTTCTCGAAGAAAAATTCTACCCATAGCCTTACTAACTCAAATATACAATTTGCTATAATTTTCATGCTCAAGTTCATGGTAAAATTCAAAAACACAAATTTCTAGGTTTTTCTAAAAAAATCCCATTTTCCTACTAATTTCCATGTCTAAATCCATGTAAGATCACATATTTAACTCAAAAATAGGAAGAAATCACTTGCCTAGTGTTGCTTGGTGAACATCCCTCCTTGAGCTCTCCAAAATCGTCCAAACCAAATGAAAGAAATGGGCCAAAACTGGTGTTTGAAACAATCTTCCCAGGCTTCATCGAATTGTACCTTGCGTTGTGCATGTTGTACATCCTATTACAATTTTCCCTTGCTGCACACCTTCTGTTAAAACGCTCATAACTCCTTGTAGAAACATCCAAATGACAAACAATTTGAAGATTTAGAAACTAGATATGAGCTTCTAAACTCGGGTCCATGCATCAGAAAATTCTGTCGAAACTGCTCCACCAGCCATCTTCAATCGATCATAACTTTCTTATAAAATGTCCAAATCATGAATAGTTTAAATTTCTGGAAACTAAAATGCAAGAGCTAAAACTTTTATGTTTTGAAAATTTCATATTCATTATAGATTTTGATATATACGCTTACAAAGTTAGCTCTTTTATGCATCAGTTGCTATCCAAAACAGATTTGCAGCAGAAATTTCAGCAGCAATTTTGGCCCGAAATCCATTTCGTTAGCCTTCCGAAATCCACCCGAGGCCCTAGGGAGCTTAATCAGTTATACCAACATGTCCCAAAACATGATACGAACTCGCTCGAGGCCTCAAATCACATCAAACAATGTCGAAATCATGAATCACACTCCAATTCAAGCTTTATGAACTTTGAAATTTCAAACTTCTACATCCGATGCCGAAACCTATCAAATCACGTCCGATTGACCCCAAATTTTTCACACAAGTCATATTCGACATTATGGACCTACTCCAACTTTCGGAATTGGAATCCGACCCCGATATCAAGAAGTCAAACTCTCAGTCAAACTTCTCAAAAACCTTCAAATTTCTATCTTTAGCCAAATGACTTCAAAATGACCTACGGGCATCCGAATTCACTTCCGATCGCGCTCCCAACTCCAGAATCACCATACGAAGATATTTCTAGACTCGAAATCCCAAACGGGCATCTATAACACTTAAATTCCTCACATCCCAAATTTATGAAATTCTTCTAAAATGCTATCGTCCATAATATGCGCTGAAACGCTCCCGGGTTATCCAAAGCCCGATCCGGACATACGCCCAAGTCCGAAATCATCATACGAACCTTCTAGAACCTTCAAATCCTGATTTGTAGGTCGTGTACTCAAAATTTGAATCTTAGTCTATTCTTCCGACTTAAGGCTTCCGAATTTAGAATTTTCTTCCTAGATTGACTCCAAACTTCCTGAAATTAAATTCCTACCACACCTACAAGTCATAATACTTGAAATAAAGCTGCTCATGACCTCAAACTACTAAACAGTGCGCTAGAGCTCAAAACGACCGGTTGGGTCGTTACATTCTCTCCCACTTAAACATACGTTCGTCCTCGAACGTGCCAAGAAGTACTCTGGAGTTATCTGAAATCACTGTTTAACACCTCGTGCACCTGCCCATGCTACCACAACCCAGTTGAGCACATTCGCTTGATCAAATTTGAAGATATCCTCTTTTATCCATACAATAAGCTCGGAACCCAGTTCCAACACTTGAAATTATCTGCCAAGCCTGTTTCTAATATATGAACACCGTACCAACTACCACACGAGGTACCAGAACACAACTGCGTACCTTTGCTGAATCAGCACCATGCACCGCTTTATTCATCATCTAGCCACCATGACATTCCCTGAACCTTAACAGCCAAAATTCTATGAATCTGATGCTCCCAATGCACCTTATAATATACAAACATACATCCTGCTATAATGCTGACGATACCATCACAACGGAGGGGATGTGTAGAAATTCCTAACCAGCTGCAGATTTAACCAAACATTGAGTCTCTCCTCTTGACTTAGATCCTCGTCTCATTATGAACCAAATAAGAGTAATTGTCCTTTAATATATTCTGCATAGCCTTATCGCACTGATCCCTGATCCAATAATCTCGTCTCACCCAGTATGAACTGTTTAGACACAAATCATCCCAGACATGACCAACAATCTCACACGATGCCACAATGCGCCAATAGGCTACAACTCGAACATGATACACTAAGAAAGGACTCAAGAAGGGACTACTCAATTCACACAACTAATATGAAATCTTCTCGAAAAATAGAAAGTAAAACACAAGAAAAATAAATATAGGAACCTTACTTATCATCACACTATTGCGGCGTGCAACCCGATCCAAATAACATACCTGTGGCGGCGTGCCACCCGATCCACATATGAAATATACATAAGGATATACACACCGAGCTAAGTTGCTCATTACCACAAAAATACTGAATACCGGTCACAAGCACGCTAAGTGCATAATACCGTTCTGGGGGTACTGATAAAGCTATATGCTACCAAAACTTAAGCATAACTGAGGTACGATATATATATATATACTCTGGATGTCAAGAGCTATCCTGCTCACATAACATCGCCACTACGCGGGACCTCAACACATAAGAAATTGTCAAGCCGTTTCACAACTCACACGGCACAATCATAATATTACATGAATTTGACGAAGACGAAACAATAACCTAATATTCCAACACCCCTTCATGAGGAGTGCTATACTAAAATGAACACATCTGCCTCACATGAAGCCCATAATCCTGTTTAAACCCATTCACACACTTCAAGCTGATTATGCTCGCACCGAACTATGCTAATAGCTTTTACCTGGGTCCATATTAACCCACTTCCTCTCATAACACGCAAGGAAAACCATCATGGCCGAGACAAACAACCCACAATCCACAACCGAATGAACCGAACGCGCTCCAAGCATACATTTTCAAACAAGCAATATTACATTTCTTTATACTCAGTCCAAATCTTCAATCCATTAAGTGACTACATGTTACACTCATACGATCATCCCGTGGTCACGCTCCCACGACCTTCCACACAAGGTAGCAAGTCTGCACATCCACCACTAGCCATACTAACGCTGTAAAACAAATTAAGAACCCATAACTAGGATGGAAAACCTCATCCACCGAATATCGATTTCAGGTGATACTGAAGATAACACGAGCTTACTCTGGACTTTCAAATAAATTTTTCTTGCTCATCCGAGCTCATGACATCCTTGCCAACACCGAACAACAATCTTGATCCTTACTTCCAATTACGTACTGCTTACTGCACCTAACATGCCAATATGAGATTGCGCAAGAATTCCATCATAACTCCCGAACCACTAATAGGATGAACACTTCATCATATAAAAACCTTTTACTTACCTCAATTCGAGAGAACCACCACAACACACGAATTAATTCCATCGATCATCATACATGTAAATCCTTAGGTAGTAGTCCATACCACCACAGTCCGCCCACCCATGACAGGCCATAGTGCTTGAATTCTTCCAAATAAAATCTATCACGGTGACTGACAAGCCTCGCACATACCTCCACAAACCATACACATAACTCAATCACATCGAAGGAACTGATCACTGCTGTAAATGTGGCATTTCAACCATGGCTAATATATCTATCTTCTTTTAATCATTCTTAACTACCTCAGAAATAATAGTAACCCCATTCAACTCATAGCAACACAATCCTCACTCATCTCGAGTGACCTTAATTCACGAGATCATGCTGCCTAAATCCCGTAACCCGTCTCATATCCTCCTGATAATCTTTCTACAAGCCGGAGTTTATTTCTCTCCCTCCTCCGATACTATCCTGCACGTTGAAAATAACATAGAACACTCCCAAAACCTTACCCTGGTCTAATAGGGCCAACTTTTGCAAATATTAATCAAATCCATGCACAATTACAATTTTTACTCCTTTCCCCTTAGCTGAAATAACTTGCCAATACGCTGATAATCCGCAACCCCATGAGATGATATTTCTGCAACCCCATCACAGGCGGTGGGACTCTCCCACATAGCCTGAAGCTACTCCTTGCATCATTCTGGACCCCACCGAAATCCTCTCTCCTTTGCTGACATGATCTTTCTCAACCAATTTGTCAATTTCTTCTAAGTCCTCCTATAGCATCCCATGAATACTTAAATTCTTTAGCATCATTCACATATTCGGCCTCCTACCGGATAGCCACTAGAATCCCTCACAGACACTTGGCAACCACACAACCGCTAATCTACTCACAGGAGATAACCCACCAGTGGAAATCATCAAATGACACAATCCAACGATGCTGTACTGCACACTCTCTACAATATCAATACGCCATCCTAAGCCCGTTCTCATTCACCGACTCTACCTGTCCGTCTGCTCCTCATGGACATCTACTAAATGCGCTACAATATCTTCAGATTCACCGCCATATTGCATCCTTCTTCATCCCTAGCGACTTCTCTTTATTATATCCAACCTTCGCCGAAATAACCACATTTCAAATTAAGCCCGCGGACCCAATCACCGTCCACGAAAATGCTCAAACTACTCCAAACTTCTCATCAAGATAGGCAGCTATCTTACCGCTGAACTAATATGCTACACTGCCACTCTCCCACTTTAGTTAAACTCATTCCTTTAAGCAACTACCCGACTTCCGTCTCTCATGCCTGGCATTTTAGAGATTTAGCCGCCCCTAACACTTCTCACATGTCTTCCTTCATCGCATGCTTCTCAATTGCGGCCTCAATTCAATATCATTCTTTGCAACACCTAAACCAACAGATCACCATAACTTTGACTCCCCGAAGATCATCTTTCTCGAGCTGCCTTCATTAGAAATACTCATTCAAGAATTCAACCACCGCACACCATGGTCTATGACAACCACTTCTTCAATACCACTTCACAATACTATGACCCAATCCAACTGAAGAACCATAACACCGGCGAACTTAACACATTCTATTCGATCAAAGACGACGATATCACATCACAGGTGAATACTCCACCTCGCTTGATAACACCAAGTCTTATCACTTTATCACCCCCAGACTTGAACATTCATAGTCCAATTGCCCTTCCTCCGCCGGAACTAAAATACTGAAATCTCAAAATTACGCTCGGAGAAGACCTCCCTTCAAGTCATTCATTACCCCGACATATGGGCGAACACCGCGCGATAACCAATCGAAAACATCGTCCCTACCTGAGCATAGCCTCAAGGCTCTCAGAAACACAACTACTGAGCTGAAACAACATATTATCCTTTTGCAAGGCAACAAAAATAGCCCCAACCAATTACGCATGGAAAACATCACGCACCCTATCCGTAGTACCATTTCAGTTCCTCAAATTTATGATTCATAGCAAGCGCTTCGCGACGCGTAAGATTGAATAGGAAGAAACATAGGCATAAGCCTTAAAGGAATCAAATTGCACGATGAGGAATCAAGAAGGGAAGTACTCCTAACAGCCCTGTAGCCTCTCGAAGATAAGTACAGACGTCTCCGTACCGATCCTTAAGACTCTACTAGACTTGCTCATGACTCGTGAAACCTAAGGGAACTTAGGGCTTTGATACCAAGTTGTCATGACCCAAAATCCATAAGGACATGATGGCACCAGACACCACTGTCAGGCAAGCCAATCATTAAATGGTTAAGTTAAATTTCCTGTTTTAGCATTTTTGAAGTCATTACCTTTCATTTTATTACATAATAACTTAATAAAATCCGCTAAGTAAATACGACAGTTTAATATTCCATTTTTATAAAATACACCCCAAACACAACTCGGAACCCGGTGTCACAAGTGCATGAGCAAATTGTAAGAATTTCACAAATACTACAAAGCTTGTCCGAAAAAAAATTGGACGAGGAATTTAAAATGAAAATAAATACAATATGATGGAGACTCTGTCAGCTGCGGATCGCCTCCGGATGATGCAGCTCGCCTAAGTCTCCAAACCAGCCACATCGCTATGAAAGTACCTGTGCAATAAAAATGCACAGCAAGTGTAGCATGAGTACGAAAACAACGTGTACGCAGTAAGTATCCCGCCTAACCTCAGAGAGGTAGTGACAAGAGTTCGAATTTGACACTTGCTATAAGTCAGTTTAGTATAATCAAGTGAGATGCTAAGGATGAGTATCATTGGAAAATTTAATAATAATCAGGGATAATAAATATCAACTTCTTTCACATTTAACACATTAAATCTTCGTCATTTAAGTTGGAAATTTTACAACTTCTTAGGCTAGTAAACTGTAATAATTACAGGAAATACGCAAGAATTATCATGCTCAAGAAAATGCTTAGGGTCGAACGGCGGGGACCAACAATAATAAAATGTGCATTGCCGAAAGTCGAACAACGAGAACCATAGATGCATCTATTTGCCCCGCTCGCGAATCGAACATGCGACGCGGTTAAAATAATACTCTACGCCGCTTGCAAATCATACCTGCGACTCGGGTCCCCGTGTAAATATACATAAATACAGGGTCATCTTGCTCGCGAATCATACATGCGACTCAGGTACCCAAAGTTACACATATTCACACCAATAAACCACATTTTTATCAGGAAAATTTGTTGTTAAATGAAGTGATAAAATTCTCCTTTTAATAAACATGAGAATAGTATTTAAAACCTTTCTGGAGATTTACTTGCCAATTTCGACAGGGTTCCAAACTCTATAGATTTATCCGAAACACAATTATCCAAGGAAGAATCAATTCTCCTTCTAGGTGATTAATAAAAGTAAAATCTATCCTTATCATAGATTTAGATACTAATTGAAAGCATCACATGATATTTTACTGACATGGTCACAAGTACAACAAGTAAAGCATGCTAGTGGGTCCTACACTACCCGGACATGGCATAATAGTAGCTACGCACGGACTCTCGTCACCTCGTGCGTACGTAGCCCCCACAAATAATAGAATGTATTTATTTAGTTCACCTATGGGGACAATTCCCCTTCTCAAAGTTAGAAAGGAGACTTATCTCGCTCCGAAATTCCATAACCGGCTTCCAAGCCCTTGCAACGACTCCAATGGATGAACAATGCCCCAAAACTATCTAAATAAGGACAAACCAATGAAATTATACTCTAATATTTTTTAACAATTCAAATTATATAAATTCCCATCTCCGCTCAAGGAATTGACCAAAATGCCCTCGGGCCCACGTGCCCGGATTCCGAATTTTCTCGAACATAAATTCTACCCATAGCTTTACTAACTCAAATATACAATTTGCTCTAATTTTCATGCTCAAATTCATGGTAAAATCCAAAAATATAAATTTCTAGGTTTTCCTCCAAAAATCCAAATTTCCTACTAATTTCCATGTCTAAATCCATGTAAGATCACATATTTAACTCAAAAATAGGAAGAAATCACTTACCTAGTGTTGCTTGGTGAAAATCCCTCCTTGAGCTCTCCAAAATCATCCAAACCAAATGAAAGAAATGGGCCAAAACTCGTGTTTAAAACAATCAGCCCAGGCTTCATCGAGTTATACCTTGCGTTGTGCAGGTCGTACATCCTATTACAATTTTCCCTTCTTGTACACCTTCTGTTAAAACGCCCATAACTCCTTGTAGAAATATCCAAATGACAAACAATTTGAAGATTTAAAAACTAGACTCGAAGATATTTAATTTGGTAGGTTGTACACCATATAATTCTTTATATATTCCGAGATATGAGCTTCTAAAGTCGGGTACATGCATAAGAAAATTCTGTCGAAACTGCTCCACCAGCCATCTTCGATCGATCATAACTTTCTGATAAAATGTCCAAATCATGAATGGTTTAATTTTCTGGAAACTAGAATCAAGGGATACAACTTCTATATTTTGAAAATTTTCATATTCCTTGTATATTTTGATATATACGCTTCGAAAGTTAGCTCTTCGATGCATCAGTTGCTGTCCAAAATAGATTTGCAGCAGAAATTTCAGTAGCTATGTTGGCCCGAAATCCATTCTGTTAGCCTTCCGAAATCCATCTGAAGCCCTCGGGAGATTAACCAATTATACCAACATGTCCCAAAACATGATAAGAACTCGTTTGAGGCCTCAAATCACATCATACAACGTCGAAATCATGAATCGCACTCCAATTCAAGGTTTATGAACTTTGAAATTTCAAACTTCTACGTCTGATGCCGAAACCTATCAAATCACGTCCGATTGACCCCAAATTTTGCACACAAGTCATATTCGACATTACAGACCTACTCCAACTTTCAGAATTGGAATCCGACCCCGATATCAAGAAGTCAAACTCTCAGTCAAACTTCTCAAAAACCTTTAAATTTCTATCTTTAGCCAAATGACTTCAAAATGACCTACGGGCATCCGAATTCCCTTCCGCTCGCGCTCCCAACTCCAGAATGACCATACGAAGATATTCCTAGACTCGGAATCCCAAACGGGAATCTATAACACTTAAATTCCTTACAGCCCAAATTTATAAAATTCTTCTAAAATGCTATCGTCCATAATATCCTCTGTCTCAAATTAAGATCCTTTTGCTTGAAAAAGTATTGGAGGCTACGATGATCCGTGTAAACCTCACATGGCATGCCATAAAGATTGTGCCTCCATATTTTCAACGCTTGAACGACGGGTGCCAACTCTAAGTCATGGACAAGATAATTCTTCTCATGGATCTTTAACTGCCGAGACACATATGCTATCACCCTGCACTCTTGCATCAATACCGCTCCCAACCCAACATGGGAAGCATCACAATATACCGTGAAAGACCTTTAACCTGAGGGTAACACCAATACCGGTGCTAAAGTCAAGGTTATCTTGAGCTTCTGGAAGCTCGCCTCACACTCATCCGACCATTTAAATGGGGCACCCTTCTGAGTCAATCTTGTCACCGGGGATGCTATAGAGGAGAACCCCTCAAAAAAATGACGGTAGTATCCCACCAAACCCAAGAAGCTCCTGACTTCTGTGGCTGAAGTGGGTCTAGGCCAGTTCTTGACTGCCTCAATCTTCTTAGAATCTACCTGAATACCCTCCACTGATACGACGTGACCCAAGAAAGCTACTGAATCTAACCAGAATTCACACTTTGAAAATTTTGCATACAACTGATTATCCCTCAGAGTAGGGAGTGCTATACGGAGCTGCTGCTCATGCTCCTCCCAACTGCGGGAGTATATAAGAATATCATCAATGAACACAATTACGAATGAATCCAGATAAGGCTTGAAAACTCGATTCATCAAATCCATAAAGGCTGTTGGGGCATTAGTCAAGCCAAAAGACATCACCAAAAATTCATAGTGCACATACTTTGTCTGAAAGGCTGTTTTAGGAACATCAGACGCCCTAGTCTTCAACTGATGTTAGCCCGATCTCAGATCAATTTTCGAAAACACACTGGCACCCTAATGCTGATCAAATAAATCATCAATTCTCGGCAATGGATACTTATTTTTGGTAGTAACTTTATTCAACTGCCAGTAATATACACATTCTCATTGATCCATCCTTCTTCTTTACGAACAAAACCGGTGCACCCCTGGGTGAGACACTAGGCCTGACGAAACCCTTATCAAGCAGGTCTTGAAACTGTTCTTTCAATTCTTTCAGTTCTGGTGGAGCCATCCAGTATGGAGGAATAGAAATTGGTTGAGTTCCTGGAGCAAAATCAATACAAAATTGATATCCTTTTCAGGTGGCATCCCCGGCAGGTCTGCAAGAAACACTTCGGGAAACTCCCGAACAATAGGCACTGACTCTATCGAAAAAACCTCAGCATCAGAATCACGGATATGAGCCAAATAAGACAAATATCCCTTTTCAACCATGCGACGAGCCTTGGCATAAGAAATCACTCTGCTGGGAGAATGACTTGGAGTCCCTTTCCATTCTAACCGAGGCAATCCCGGTAAGGCTAAAGTAACTGTATTGGCATAACAGTCGAAGATGGAATAATAAGGTGACAACCAATCCGTTCCCAAAATGACATCAAAATCGACCATGTCAAGAAGAAACAAGTCTACACTAGTTTCAAGAGCCTCAATAATGACTACGCACGAACGATATACACGATCTACAACAATAACATCCCCCACCGACGTAGACACATAAATAGGGACACTTAAAGAATCGCGGGGCACAACCAAATACGAGGAAAAATAGGATGATACATAAGAATTAGTAGACCCCAGATCAAATAAAACTGAAGCGTCTTTATTGCAAACTGAAATGGTACTTGTGATAACGGCATCAGAGGACTCCGCCTCGGGTTTGGATGGAAATGCATACAATCGGGGCTGGGCTCCATCACACTGAAAAGTGTCTCAGGGATGACGTCTGACAGGTGGACCTCCACCTCTAGTGGGCTGGCCTCCACCTCTAACATTCTGACCTCGACCTCTGACTACCTGACCCCTACCCCTGGCTGGCTGGGCAGGTGGTGCTGCTGCTGGTGCCAGAACTATAGCACGAAAATTTTGGTACTGAGGTTGATTACCCAAAAATTTCGGACAAGATCTCCGAATGTTCCCATACTCACCACACTCATAACACCCATCCTGATACTAACGCTGACCGTGACGAACCAGATGACCACTATAATAACTCTGAAAAGGAGGTGCTCTGCTAGGGGCTGACTGATCAGAATAAGGCAAGTAAGAGTCACGACCACCTGAGGCACCATGTGACGTCTGAAGTGCTGAATTAAATGTTCTGGAAGAGTGGACTCTACCCTAAGTACCTCTGTCTCCACATGAGGCACCGCTGAATCTACCGGAATGGAGAGGCCTCTTGTCTAACCCCTCACCTCCCATCCCGAGAACCGTCTCAACTTTCCTGGCCACATTGGCCGCATCCTGAAATGAAATCTCAGTCCCTGTCTCCTTGGCCATCTGCAATCTGATGGGCTTGGCAAGGCCCTCAATAAAAATCCTAACCCCCTCTCTCTCTCTCTCTGTGGGCAATAAAAGAATAGCATACCGAGCCAAATCCACAAAACGATTCTCATACTGGGTAACTGTCATTCCCCCTGCTGAAGATGCTCAAACTAACGACGCTTCTCTTCTAGTAATAGGCAAAAATTTCTCCAAAAAGAGGTGAGAAAAATAATCCCAACTCAAAGCAGGTGACCGAGCTGGTCTAGTCAATAAATAATCACTCCACCATTTCTTGGCGGAACTAGTCATCTGCAACGCGGTGAAGTCGACCCCATTGGTCTCCAAAATACCCATATTACGAATATATTCTCGAGGATCCTCTGAAGTAGCACCACTGAAGTGAACAGGGAAAAGTTTGATGAACCTGTCCAATCTCCACAAAGCATCGGAAGTCATAGCTTCCTCCTCAGCAACCGGGCTGCAGCATCTGTCTGAACTACCCCAACTGGGTTGGCTGCGGGATCTGGATTCTAGGTGTAGTCTGATCAGGAGTGTGGGTAATAAGTGTCGGAACCCCTCCTCCAGCCTTGAGATACAGCTGCTACAACAGGGAGTACGCCAGTCTTGGCTACACTCTCCATAAGGCCCACTAATCAGACAAAGCATCCTTAAGTACCGGGGTAGCAATAAACCCCTCCGGGACCTAAGTTGGTCCAGCTGGAACGGTCTGAGCTGGAGCGCCCCATCAATCTCAATCTGGGGCTCCGCAGCTGGTGCTGCAGTATGAGCAACAGGATGAGTCCTTACCCTGTCTCGGCCTATGACTTGGCCTCGGTCTCTGCCTCTAATAGGAGTTGTTGCTGTTGGAAGACCGGATTGTTGGTCAGCAGAAGAAGAACCACGTGTTATCGCCATATGCAAGAGAGTAGAAGAGTTCAATCAGTATTTGAGATACCAAGAATCGCACGACAGAGTAGAAATAAAAATTAGTTTGTTCCTAACATTATAGTCTCTGAGAGATAAGTATAGACGTCTCTGTACCAATCCCTCAGACTCCATTGAGCTTGTTCTTGAATTGTGAGACCTATGCAACCTAGTGCTCTGATAGAGCTTTTGTCACGACCCAAATTCCCAACACTCGGGATCGTGATTGTGCCTAACACCATACTTTCTAGGCAAGCCAATGTTAGAAATTAATTAATCTCTCCTTTTAAAAGTTTCTTGACACATAATAGAACAATTTAAAAATGAATATTGAATCTAATATTTTCCACTACATAACTTCATGAATAATAATAAAAATCAATACTTAAGCCGAACCACGAAATAAATATATAACTATAAGACTATCCTAGGGTCTGGTGTCACAATTCACGAACTACTAAGAATACTACAAATAATGGTCTTAAAGAATATATCTCTGTTTTGAAAGAAATAAAACAATGTCTATAAAGTAAAGAGAAAACTCCAGGAATCTACGGACACCAGCAGATCAGCCTCGTGTCTCCGAGTAATGATGACGGCTACTAAAATCTCCTAACTCTGACCACCTAGATCTGCACAAAAGAGTGCAGAGTGTAGTATCAGTACAACCGACCCCATGTACTGAGTAAGTGCCGAGCCTAAACTTTACGAAGTAGTGACGAGGCTACGATGGGGCATTTATAACATAACCTGTGACAATATATAATAAAGCAGGGAAGAAACTCTATACTAAATAAAAACAATAAAATGTAACAATAAATAAAATAACTCAGCTGCCTTTACCAGGTCTCAGCTATAACCAAATTCTCACATAGTTTCCCAATTTCCAAAACTCTATTTTTGAAATAACCGTAAGTGTAAAATATGAAAAATAGTAAAGTAAAACAGTAGTTTTTCCAAGCCTTTATATTCAAAATCAGTAAAATATAAGTGTCCTCCCTTATTGCTTCTTGTTTCGGCATGCAAACCGCTCCCACATGTCCACCCTTATTGCTCTTCCCTATATATATATCACCCTTATATCTCCTGTTGCAGCGTGCAACCCGATCCCACCTATCCACCCTTATCACTCCTTGTTGCGGCGTGCAACCCGCTCCCACTAGACATATCATATTAGTTTATTTATGAAAACTTTCACAATTCAGACCAAGCCTTTCACAACATTTTTGTATCAACAATTGTAAACAGAAGATGTATAACTCATAAACTTCATCAATTATCATTTCACAACAAAACCAACCGGAAATTATATATGTATCGTAACACTAACATTCCAGCTCAATCCTTATGTAACATAACAAAACAAAGAGAACATCCAACAGTTCCAAAATACTTGAAACAATACCTAACAATAAGTTAACTAATCCAAATGGACATATAAACATCAATGATCATGAAACAATTAAGCCCGGAAGCAAATAATTCAAAACGGGGAAAGGGATCAAGTTAAGTAGATAATTTGGGGGTGCATAGAAACTCGTCACCTCACCTATACACCACACACATGCAATTTCCAATAGCAATTAAGTTGGGGACTCCTATTCCCTCAAGTCAAGGTTAAATCAAGCACTTACCTCAAATTCGCAGGCCACTCACTGCTCAATTACCGCTTTTTCTTTCGAATTTGCTTCTAACCCGCTAGAATATAATCATAATTAGTTTAATATCATTAATTTATGCTAAAGAAACTAAATTTACTGAAAGATCATTGTTTTCCTAAGTTTTCTCAAAAAAAGTTAAAACCCGGCCCTATGCCGGCTTGGTCCAAACTCGGGGTTCGGACCAAATTATGTTTACCCATTCACCCCCGAGCCCGAGTATGCAATTAGTTTCGAAATCCGACCCCAATTCGAGGTAAAAATTTGATTTTTACAAATTCCCAAATTCTACCCAAACCCTCAATTTCTACCATGAAAATTGTTAATTTTTGATTGAAAAGTGATAAAAAAATATTGGGTAATTGAAAGAGAAGAGTTTAGAATTGTTTACCAAAACTTTGGGGATGAATTTGTGTGAAGAAAATCGCCTCTAGGTCTTTGTAGTTCGAAAAATATGAAGAAAGAGGTTCTGGCCGTTTTTAAAACATGTTTTATATGACTGGGCATGCCTTCATCGCGTTCGTGATTTTGAGCATTTCTGGACTCTTCGAACGATGTTTCATTGCTTATCCACGCGATTATAAGTAATTTTGAGCATTTCCATTAAATTTTTTTAATGTCCCTTACTGTGTAAACCACCTTGAAATCATGCCTATAGGTTTATTAACTTATAATCTGTAGTTCTAAAAGCGACTTAGCCGCATCATATACTCATAAACTGGTAATCATAGGTCTAAAAATGTCATGCACATCTGAATCAGATCATATAGAAGCCATGTCTATAGGGATTAACGACTTCAATCTCCCTTAATTCTGAAACTGCCTAATACCCTACAGAGAAATCTGTTTGCGTGACTTTGTTGTCTAATTGCAGAGGATAACTTAAGCCTTTAATTGGATTGAATTTCAGTCCTATTTGTTTTGAATTTTTGCCTAATTTTAACATTTTCTGGTCACCCTAAGTTGAGTCTAGAACCACCAAAAATAGAGGTCTAAATTCCTCCTGAACCATAGGTGTGGGACGGGTAGTGCACGCATAAGGCACGATTTAAAATCAATTAGTGCGCTTTAGGTAATAACTGAAAGATAGTAATCGGGTAGCAGGAGATGATAGTCTGTGCCTGCTGAATAATACGAGTAACACCCTATCTCGAGGGATTTACGAAGTATTATTTATGTTACACGGGGTGATCCTATAGGCTAAATTACTTAGGACCCCCCATCTTATCCCTACTTATCTTTGAATCAAGTGTTTGTATTTATTAAAAGTCTTTTAATAATAAAATTTCCCGAACCTCTTGTTTTGTTTCTCTGTATTTTCTTATCTGACTAATTCATATAATTCAAGTTCGGGCGGGACCCATAGTTATGGACCTGGAAGAGTTCCTAACACCTTCTCTTCGAGGTAATTTCGAGCCCTTACCCGATATTTTGTGATGCAAACTAGTCAAACCTGAGTCATACGCAAATAGGTGCCCTAACGCACCTTAAACTGTTAGGTGGCGACTCTCCTCTTTTAAAACATCCTTAAAAGAGTCATCACGTGTCGAAACCCGATTTCGTGAGAAAAAGTGGCGCGACAGCATGATGACTCTGCTGGGGATTTGAAGGCTCTTACCATAACAAATTTGGTTTACGTGAATTAGTCTTCTTTGATAAACGTGCTTCCTTTTATTTTTATTATTTTTTCTACTACATGGATATCCCGCTCTTGTTTCCATTTTATTGATACATTCACAGCCTTCCCCTACTCTCCCTTTATTTGAATTCGTATTAATATGCAAATCCCTTCCCTTCTCTTCCCTTCTTTGATCAAATTGGCTCTAACATGCGTATTGCTTTTTCTATTCACTTATTTGCTCCAAGTAACCTTTTAAATTTCTACATCTCGTCTCTCCCTACCCTTACTCCCTCACTTACTTTCTTACAATTTCCACATTGCACGAACTAACTTCTTCTTGTTTTGCTTTCTTTTCATGTCTTTTACGCTTCATGTTAATACTACATTTATTGCTTTCATCATGCAAAATATTTGACAACGTGTTGTTTATCTTTTCATAAAGCATGCTCCACATCATATTCCAGTCGTGTCTAATTAATACCATAGTGGCGCTTGATGAGTATCCGCGCTCTTTTGAAATCACCCTTTAAATTTGAAAAGGCTTATTTGCGGTAAAACTAGTCGATCAACGGTGCAGTCAACAGTTCCGTGCCTTTCCCTATCAAGTTATCCGCTTGAGGGTATCAGTATAGCCTCTTTTAGAAACCCTACTCTAATAGTAGCTGTGTATGCATCGTGTCCAAACCTAGTATGGGTTAGAACGCTGTCCGCGTGAAAACCCGCTAAGGCAGGCCTTGTCCAAAGTCCTTCGGGATTTCCATAATCCCAATGGAAATTATCACAATGTGTGTATTATTTGGAGAAAACATGTCTGTATGCTTATCTTTTTTTTTTACGTAACTAAATATTTTATTCATGACCAAGAAACTTTAAAAAACCGTAGCTAACTAACACAACTAGCTAACCATGTAATTGTTCCACTACTACTGATGTTCTACAATCCAAATGTATGAAATAATTTCCTAATTTTTGTTGGAGCCCTCACACTGCAAACACAAGCAATATTCTAGCTAATGACTCACTATTTCTATACATTTTTTCAAAGATTCTCATGTTTCTTTCTACCCAAATGCTATGAACATATTCCGTGTATATCATCATGAAAATCTGTGCAGCTTGAGTTCTCCCCTTTGATCTACTAATAATCTCTTGTTGATGTTGTTGCCATCCCCTTGTGTTCATTGGTCTTCCTTGTGCCCATTGATTCACTCTGCGCCATACATCCTTAGAGAATTCACATTCAAGAAAGAGGTGCTCATGTGTTTCCTCTGAGCTTTGACACATCACACATTGGGTATTTATCTCAATTCCCCATTTGGCTAACCTGTCAGAAGTGACAAGCCTGCCCTGTAGCTGCAACCATAGGGTAAGTCTTGATTTTGGTCGAGTAGCATTGCTAAACATCAGGCATTTCTATGGCACTCTAGTTTCCTCACCAATCAGTTGTATGTATATTTGCCTTGTGATACTCTTTCAATTCTTGAAATTGCATTGTATATCTTCCAATATTGATCTAGCTTCCATAATCTTTCGAATCATCCAACATGCCTATTGAGATATAGTCATAGAGTTTATTGCTTGGCCTTTGATATAATATACATGTATACATTTGATCCACAACTTATCCTGCCTGTGTGCTAGACCCCAATAATTTTTTTCTATAGCCGCTTTATTCCACAGATGTAAGTTTGTCAAGCTAAGACGACCAATACTTTTTGGAGCACAAACTTTATCCCAGGAAACCAGGGTTTTCTTGGTGATGGTATTGCAGCCTATCAAATGTAGCTTCTACAGTACGCATTAATAGTTTTTAGAACTTTAGGAGGCAGTAGAAAAAGTTGAGCCCAGTAGGATTGCACCCTAAATAAAACATTTTGTACAAGTTGAATTCTTCCTGCATACGAAAACTTCTTTGCAGTCCATGATGATATCCTTGCTACTGTCTTATCTATAAGTGGTTGCCATTGTATTAGGGAAAGTTTCTTGGTCGATAGAGGAACCCCAAGGTATTTAAATGGTAGATCACCTTTAGAAAAACCCAGTTCATGCTGAATTCTTTCTCTGTCTTCTCTACTCACTCCACCTAAATATATTCCTAAGTTTGCTTTTAGACCTGAGGCTTCTGCAAACTTATTAAAGCACTAATGAAGAACAACCACTGATGAGATGTCACCTCTGGCAAAGAGCAACAAATCATCAACAAAACACAAGTGTGTGATTGCTAGTTTTGAACATCTCAGATGATAATGAAAGCCTGCCATATTTGTCATTCCTTTTAGGCTCCTACTCAAGTACCCCATTGCAATGGAAGAGGAAAAGAGACATGTGATCTCGTTGTCTGAGTCCTTTAGCTGCATTGAATGGTTCTGATGGTTCACCATTATTAAATATAGTATAATTGACTGTTTGCATGCACTCTAGGATCAATGTGATGAATTGTGTAGGAAATCCTAGTTCCACCATGATTTGCTCCAAAAATATCCACTCCACTGAATCATAGGATTTTTGCAAATCTATCTTCATCATGCATCTTGGAGATACATGATTTCTTGTGTAAGCTTTCACCAGTTCATATGATAAGATGATATTATCTCCAATCTTTCTCCCAGATATAAATCCTGCTTGTGATTCACTAATAATGGAAGCAATGACCTTCTGTATTCTTGCTGCTATGACTTTAGAGATCAATTTATATAAGACTGTGCAACATGCAATTGGTTTGTATTCTTTAATTGTTGTTGGCTTATCATTCTTTGGCAGCAGAGTTATGACTGTACAATTGATGGCTATGTACATCTTCCCAGTGTTGAAGAATTCATGTACCTCTCCTATCACTTCCTCCTTAATGATGGCCCATGAGTTTTTGAAGAAAATGGCATTATACCCATCCATTGCAATCAAGTCCTCTTTGTATTTCTTCATCAGTGACCGCTGCAATTAGTTCAAGATTTTGTTGTTGAGTTAGAGTTGGTCCTCTCTTCATGTTGATTTTATTGATAGCCGGTAGGTTCTTACCTGAGGATCCAATCAATGATTTGTAGAACTTCACAGTCTCCTCCTGAATATCTTTTGGATCAGTAAGTTTCACTCCATCTAAGGAGGTGATCTCCTTGATGTGATTTTCCTGGCTTCTTTCCTTAACCACAGCAGAAAAGTATTTAGTTTTAGAATACCCCAACTGAAGCCATTTGACCCTTGATTTCTGCTTCATGATGCTCTCTTCAATCAAAGACCATTTCCTAGATTTTGCAAAGTAGTTATTTCCTGATCCATAAGGTTATCAGACCAGTGACAATTCAGCTATTTTGGGATTGCCACTAAGTCACTTCTTGCTTTGTCTACTCCCTGTGAGATGGATTTAAACTCCTCATTATTTAGTTACTTGAGCAATGGTTTAAGGTCTTTCAGTTTCATCTATATAATCCTCATCTTCCAAGTAGTGAATCTTTGTTGCCAAACCTTTTCAACTATGGCCAGAAAGTTGTTACGCTCAGCCCAGGAATTGAAAAAATCTAACTGGGACTTTGATAGTACTTTGGTTTGTTTGGAGAGAAAAAAGAATTAGGGCATGGTCTGAAATTAGAGGTATATCATACTCTATTACTATGTGACCCCATTGCATCATCCATTCATGATTGCCAAAAGCCCTATAAAGTGTGCTACATATTCTGTCACTGCTTTGTTGCTTGTTTGTTGATGTGTAGTATTCACCTGTCCATTTAAATTCATTTAGTAGAAATTTCATGTATACATTCAGTGAAGACTTTGATCTCTGCATATTGAACTGGATTTCCAAAGAGTCTATCTTGTGGGTATAGAACTGCATTAAAATCTCCAACAATCAGCAATGGCATATTTATTCCTTGAGTCAATTCCTTTAATGTTTCCCGCATATTCTTTCTTTGTTCACATGTGTTATACCCATAAATGACAGTTATTACACATGGCTTATCAGTTGCTGTCATAGTAACTTGACAATGTAATATTTGTGCCTCAGGTGGCCACAACTTTTGCCACAGTATGAGCTTTATGCTCTTTCACCTTAGTTTTAGTAAGTCCTACTAAAGTAATGTGTTTGGCCTTTAGGTATTTTCTCAATTCCTTCTACTTACACCTTTTATTTTCACCCCTTACATTCTAGCAACTAATTCATTAATTAAAACTAATCCCACCTCCTTTGTCAGGAGGTGCTGATTGTGATCCACCATAGCCTCTATTTAACACTTCAAAGCCATTCTTAGTTGACACTGAACATAAGATAGGAAAATCCTGCAAGCTGAGTTCAGGTACATTACTTATTGCTTTCCCTTTGTTAGGTGTAATATTCTCATTTCATGCACTGGGTGATAGCATGATGATGGATTGTTGCTCCTACATCACTACAGTCTTCTTTATTTGTTTAGCATCTTTTGTATTCTTGTCAATTGTTTCTTTTGTTCTGGCCACTTCTTGTATACAGTCTGCTCTGTCCCGTTATTGTTGTCTTTTTGCGGCTCTTTTACTTGTTCTTTTGTTACCCATATCTGGATGGCTTTCTTAGGCCCTCCTTGATTTTTTACCTGTTCTTCATTTCTTCTCTGCTCCTTTGGTCAAATATGGCCAATTATTTGGCATTTGTCGCAGAACAATGGCTTCCAATCATATGTCACAGCTTGTTGAAAAATTCTTCCATTACGATCCATAACTTCTATTTCATCTGGCAGGGGTTTTGTCATATTGACTTCTACTGGCATTCGAGCAAAGGAAACGTGCGTCTGTTTAGTTGTGCATTCATATGCATAAATATGTATCCCAATAGCACTTGCAATCCTACTTAGAGCGTCATTCCCCCAGCAATTCATTGGTAACTTTGGGAATTTTACCCACAATGGTATTTCAATTGGGAACTCCTTATAAAAATCGTAATATGTTGTCCAATGTTTCAAAATGATAGATCGATTATTGATATTATAAGGGCCAATATACAAGATTTCTTGCATATAATTTGTGGATTAAAATTTGATGATATAGTATCCTTCATCATGCATAAATATATCTGGACTTGCAATTTCGTTCCATTTTAGCTCTATATATCGCCACATAGCATTATACCCTGGAAATCCCCAATTATACATGCAATTAGGGCTCCTCACCATTTTTCAGTTTCTCGTTCAAATTCCTCCTTTTCAAGTTGAATCACTACTTTCCCATTAACTAATTGAGGAGCAATATAGGAAAGATCCATACCATTCTCCTTTGTTCTTCTCTTCGCAAATAGATTCACCCATTGCTCTACTAGTTGTTGTACTGTAGCATACAATACTGTTCTACTGGATTCCTGTGGCTACTATTCATCGACTGTGTGGACATTTGTTATTGTTGTTACTTCAACCTCATTCTGCTTCTCGCTAACCAGATCAGTCTCAATTGAAGTTTCTTAGTAGTACCAGCTGATTTCGAAGACGATCCAGTCTCATTAGGGTTTCTCAATTCACTCAGATGAATTGGCGTAATTAACACTGATTCCTCAATTGTTGATTCCGGTGGCATGTGCGCTCCCACACAGCTTCCAAAGGTAACTAGAAGAAATTTCCTTTTTTTTCCGCGCGTCCCCTTCCACGGCCTCTTCCAGGCCCTCCTGCCATGGTTATCCACGTCGGCGTTTAACTATATTGCGCCGAGAGCATGAGAAGAGAGCTCTGATTTATTTTAATACAACTGGTATGCTGATCATTAATGTGTAAATAGTCAAATCCGGAGGGGGAAAGGGCTAACTCTATTTGTTTTGCAGAAATGAGGCACGAAGTCCTCAGGTACGCCATGGTTCAAAATATCCCACTTTGATACCCAATTTTCCCTCATATTTTTAAAACGTATGTATATACTTTCAAAATAGTATATTTACATCATCATTTAGTTTATAGACATATACAAGCATTTTTCATAATTTTCCATAATTTTTAGAAGCTCTAAAATAAGTTCCTTATGCATTTTATTATATATATATATATATATATATATATATCCAATAATTATCCTTCAAATTATTTTATGATGAGGTAATCATCCAAACTTATTATTACACCAACATATATATTTTAAATATTTTACTTCATAATTACATTTGTATTTTTAGGCTAATTGCACATTTTTGTAATAATAGCCTATATTCATGTATAATTACATTATTTACGCCAAAATAACTTTTTATATTTTTTATAATGTTAAGTTATTATTTATAATAACTTTAGTAGAAAAATATTATTTTTTTATTCATTAATTACTTTTGTAAATTATTTTTTGATAAATACTGGATATTTAAAAACTATCCCCAATTTCTAACCAATTTCGGACCAAATAATGGCCCAATAACCCCAGTCCAAACCAATAACCCCTTAACCAAAAATACCTGGTGGTACCCATTAATCGACGTGCCCCACTCACTTTTTTAATCCTGGCCGTTGATCTGTCCAGATCAACGACCCTTGTTATTTCCCTCCCTTTAGTTAACCTAACGCCTAACCCTAACCCCATTTCCCCTTTGCTCGCCTTTGTATCCTCTCATCTCCCTTCTCCCTCCTTCAGAAACCCTAGCCGCCGCCCCCTAAACCTTCTTGTAATCCCACCAAATATTAGATTCGATGGCTATTTTTTACCATACTCGACCCATTTTTGGAATTGGCTATTCTCCTATGTGCTTTCCTAAACATGGCAAGCAGATCTCTCCGAAATCGAAAAAATTATTGAAATCCCCGATTTTGAGTGTTATTCTGTCTATATGCGTCCTATGCTATTGTGAGTTCTACTTTTGTTTATATTCTGTTGATATTTGCTTTTCCTAAAAAAACTAGGGTTTACAGATTTTTTCAAAATCGAACCAAAATTGGTTCAAATCTCTGATTTTGAGTATAATTTTGTTCGTCATACGCTACTGCGAGTCTGATTGTTGTTTTCATTTTGTTGATATTTACTTTACCTAAAAACTAGGGTTTACAGATCTCTTAAATTGATTTTTTAGAATGATTTGTATATTTGTTTTCCTTGTTTTTTGCTTAAATTACCTTGTCTGTTGTTCGATTTTACTACTATATAAACCCCTCCCCCATTCCCTCTTAGTAAGACTTCAAGCACTAAATTTTCACTAAATACTGAGGCTTTACTCTGTGTTCATTTACCTTCTTGCTCTATTTTGGCTGTTGGCCTGCCGAAATACAAGGCCACCAGATTTCCTACTTTCCGACATTTCTTGGGTGTGAGCACTGCCCTGTCACGACCCCAAATCACAACTGGCCGTGATGGCGCCTATGGTGATACTAGGCTAGCCTATTTACAGAAAATAATTCCATTTAATACATAAAATATCCAAAATTTTCATAATAACTTTATTTCTTAAGCATTTCAAAAACAATAAAAATGATTAGAACATCTAAGCACAGTCCCAACCCAACGTCTGGAGTCAACCGTCATGAGCATCTAAGAGAGGATACAATCTAATACAAACCCTCTACTACAACAAGTCTAGGAAGTAAAGTACAAATGATAGAGTAGGAAGGAGAAAGAGTATGCTGCGAACGCCGAGCAGCTACCTCACAGTCTCCAAACAATGCTCCAAATGGGGTAGCTCAATTATCGCTCTGCCCCGGTACCTGAATCTGCACACAAGGTGCAGGGAGTAACGCGGGTACGCCAACTGAGTAAGTAACCAAAGTATCTAAAAACATGAGTGCAGTGACGAGCATTTAAACCTTTTAGTTTCATAAAAATATGTACCAGTAAAGGTAATAGATCAAGTCAAGAGTCCACATTTACAAAAGATTTTACAAAACTCTAGTTTGCCCTTGTTAAACTTGTATGAAACATTAGTCAACATTTATCAAAGATGCTCAGTGTAAAGAATAGTGAAAAAAGTAGTTTCATAAAAGTATCTGCCACTCTGGCACAGTTTCGCTCACAAATAAGCCTCTCAAGCAAGCCTCTTAGTCACTCGTGAGTCTGCTCTCATAAGTCAATGCTCACACTCAACACTCTCACTCATCAGGTACCATATAACAACTGCTACAGCATGCAACCCGATCCAATACGTATATAAATATATATATATATATATATATATATATATGTGTGTGTGTGTGTGTGTGTGTGTGTGTGTGTGTGTGTGTGTGTATATATATTGTTGCAGCGCGTAGCCCGATCTGTATATAATGTATATTGCTGCGGCATGCATCCCGCTCCATATAATAGTCGACTGCGCTCATTGGGGGTGCACAGACTCCTGGAGGGACTCCTACAGGCGAAGCGCTATATTGTTGCGGCGTGCAGCCCGATCAAATATATATATATATATATATATATATATATATTGTTGCAGCGTGTAACCCGATCCATATATAACATATATTGCTGCGGCGTGCACCCCGATCCATACATAATATATAATCTATATTGATGCGGCGTGCAGCCCAATCCATATGTAATATATAACATATCCATTGTTGCAGCGTGCAACCCGATCCGTAACTATCCTCACATACTCGGCTCTCGGCCTTATTACATATATATTGATGCGGCGTGCAGCCCGATCCATAACTATCCTCACATACTCGGCTCTCGGCCTGACTCAGTCATCCTCACAATCCATTTGGGCAATTCATCTCAACTCACGGGACTCAACCCAAAATACTTCTCAGAATTTTCGAAGCAGTGTGATAATAGTGAATATAACAACAAGTAGGAAACATGCCTGATTTCACAATTGTTCTATCAGGATAGTGTGAGAATAGTGTAAAAGTACCTCTCAGGGTCTAAACAGGTCGGCACAAGGCCCCAAACATGGAAAATACCCCTGAGGGTCTAAACAGGTCGGCACAAGGCCCCAATCATGGAAAATACCCCTGAGGGTCTACATAGGTCGGCACAAGGCTCCAAACATGGCTCATAGCCCATAAACAAGTATAAACTTATGAAAGACAGGATGTCGTACAGTTTCAAACCGAATACGCGGCTTAATAGTCTCTACGAGACGGACCAAGACATAATCCCTATCGGTGCACGCCCACACGCTCGTCACCTAGCATGTGCGTCACCTCATTTACCAAAACAATATCAAATAACTGGGTGTCATACCCTCAAGTTTAGAGTTACAATCGTTACTTACCTCAAAACTACCCAAAAGCTACTCCGCGATGCGCTTGCCCCTCGAATTGGCTCCCAAATGCTCCGAATCTAACAAAAATC
The DNA here is from genome assembly GCA_005239525.1 of Nicotiana knightiana. Classification (NCBI taxonomy): domain Eukaryota; kingdom Viridiplantae; phylum Streptophyta; class Magnoliopsida; order Solanales; family Solanaceae; genus Nicotiana; species Nicotiana knightiana. The sequence goes on from ML374842.1 coordinate 65,044, forward strand.
AGATTAACATCATCAATATACGCTAATGGAACAAAACCCAATCGAAAGATATAAATTTTAACACAATTCTCGAAATTCGGCCTAATCCTAGCCCCGGGCCCACATCTCAGAATTATATAAAAATTACATCGCAAGAATCCTTAACCTCCCACGAGTCTGTACATACCAAGGACATCAAAATCGGACCACAATTTCCCACTTAAATCACCAAAAGAAATTTCCAAATTCCCTGCACCTAACCTCCCCAATTTTGGGTTTAAATCCAACAATTTTTTCGGTTTAATTACTTAGAAAATGACATAGAATCGAGTTATGAAGTTGAAAATCTTACCTCCCAGTGATTCCCTTAGATTTCCTCTTCAAACCCTCTCAAAGAGCTCCAAACTCGCTCAACAATGGAGGAAATTAGACAAAATTCGCAAGAAAGGGCTATTTAAAACATTCTGCCCCGCACTAATATTTCTTTTAGTGCGATTGCGACTCCAGCCACGCGACCATGATGCACAGTCCAGACCACTCTCCGCGTTCTCATACCATCACGCGCATTCGCATAGCTCAAAAATCCATCCCACACACGTGCCTCAAAATACCTTACGGGATCGCACAAAGGGCCACGCGACCGCACTGCTTAAGCTGCTCAACCTATGCGATCGCAAACCTCATTACGCAATCGCATAGAACAAACCTTCCTGCCTAAAACTTTACTCTACGCGATCCTGGATGAACTCACGTGATCGCATTGAAGAAAACCCTGCTGCTCAAACACCAGAAAAACACTCCTTAAGACCAAAAATGCCCGTTTGAGCATCCGAAATACACTCGAGCCCCCCGGGACCTCAACCAAACCTACCAACATATCCCATAACATTATTCAAACTTAGTAGAGCCTTCGAAACACCAAAAACAACGCAAAAATACCAAAATCACATCAAATTCAAGCCTATGAACTTTGTAACTTCTAAATTTCGCCAATGATGCCTAAACAAATCAAAACACATCCGATTGACCTGGAAAATTGCACACATATCCAAAATGACACTACGAACCTGCTCCAGCTGACAGAATTCCATTCCGACCGCGATAGCCTACTTTCCCCATGCCGACCGGAAATCGCCAAAAACTAACTTTCGCCAATTCAAGCCTAATTCTACACCAGACATCAAAACCACATTCTGAACACACTTCTAAGTGCCAAATCACCCAACGAAGCTATCCGAACCATAAAATCCACATTCTGAGGTCATTTACCAATAAGTCAACGTCCGATTTACTTTTCCACTATTGAACCAAGATAAGAGACTAAGTGTCTCATTTCTCTCCAAAAATAGCTCCGAACCCTAGCCAAGAAATCTAACATAACGTAATGAAGCTGAAGCACATATAATGAAGCAGAAACTTGGGAAAATGGGCTAAAGTCTCGGAACGACCGGCCGGTTAGTTACATCCTCCCCCACTTAAACATACGTTCGTCCTCGAACGCGCCAAGAGTTGTTCTCCAACAACATCGAACTGCCGCGTAGCCTACCATGCACATACTCAGGGGTGATCACACGTCACCCTGTCCTATACAGGTCCAATAGCACAACACAGTTGAAATTCCGAAATCCAACCTTACCCATAAACCTTAGAACCAAATTTCCACTTCTGAAGTAATACAAAAGATCAAAATTCCACAACTATAAACTGAACAGGTCTGAACTTGCTGGATCAAGCCATATACGCACCCCAGATGAAAGCACATAATACACCGCATGACTCAAACACTCATAGCGATAACTCTTAACCACAATAACTACTCAGAACAACTCAATATCGGTACATAACCTCTTATCGAGAAATGCATCGGTCTAACACTTTCATATATTGTCGATGATTAAAGAATCACGTAGAAACTAACAACCATTCGTCCAATCAGTCAGACATGAAGCTCCCCTTTCCCAAATAGGAAAATATAGCAATTTTCTAAGCCGACTCCCGATATTCATCCTTCCAACTATGCTGTAGACAATTCTGACACTATTCATTCTAGGTCCAATAAGCTCTTCTCATCCAACACGACCACTCTGATGACATGACACATCGATAAAATTCGAAGCCAGATACTGTTCAACTCGTGCACTTAATAGAAACATCCAATGTAATAAAATTATATAAACGATTCACATACGAGAGGACTATCCGGCCATTAACAATTATCATCACAATATCATACTAAAAGGCTGGCACACATCATAAAAATCAAAACACACGAATCCAATACCAAAACTCATACCCCTACGTGCGATCCCATCCAAAAGCTGGTCCACATGAAATACTACAAGCCACCTGGCTCGAAATCAATAACCATTCAAAATTCCACATCAAGTACTGAAGGGCATTGCCACAACCACGGGGAAATCGGAGGATACCATGCCACATGAATCAGAAAGAACATAACCAATATGTCTCAATCTCGCAATACCCAATTACTTACCTTACTCAGATTCCGCTATAACGCCCAATTAGAACTGCACCATGTGTGCTGATGTGTGGCTAGAATTCGTGATTTTAAGCATTATATACCTCGCATTTTATGTGCTTTAATGATAAAATACACGTCGTATGTGCTTAATATGGTTTATTTTATGTGTAGGTGAATTGGAAATGGAAACGGGGCTAAACGGATGCAAATACGTCGAAGAATACGCGAGAGGGGACACCCGGGGGATCGCCAGGCGCCAAGCCAAACAGCCTGGGGCAGCCTGGCGTTACCCAGGCGTTAGACCCATAACGCCTGGGGGGACCAGGCGTTACCCAGGCCTTAGGGCTGTAACGCCTGGCCC